>VZDJ01007755.1:5057028-5183438 GCA_008694505.1 Cyanoderma ruficeps
ATATATATATATATATATATATAAACACTGACATGCCCATGCATGATCAGAGATGTAAACATGTAAATATATTATCAATATAGGTACATGTATTTACAAATGCATACATGGAAGGCTAATGAAAGAGAAGCAAAGCAACTGAAATTGGTTCTACATCTCCATTCACAGGTCTCCATGTGTCAGACATGGCCACCAGCACTGGCCTCATTGCAAAAGCTACTCCACGAGTGGTCAAAGCTCCAAGTGTCTTTGTGTCACTGGAAACCAGAATTTTGGAGGCACTTGCTGAGGCATGCAGAAAACTAGTTTCCATTAATCTGTGAGGCATTTGAGCAGGTAATGACCATTAATGATAATACAAATTATGCATGTAGGACCCTGTGGGACTCCGTGGGGAGCTGTACCATAAAGGAGATGTATTTGCAGGTGTAAGGATCACATCTTCATTTAATTAAGTAATTAGATTAACACAATGGAGCATCATAACTCTTCTGCCTGGGAAAATTATTGTTAGCATTCTAAAAATGGGGCAAAACTCAGCAAATATCTGGAGACAGAAGGGAGAAATACTAGGGATAGATTTTTGCAGTGGCAAAGTCAGATTTAAGTTATTTTTTGGCCTGGGTTGTAGTATAGAATATGCAAAAGTATTCTATCACCATCTTCATGAACTGTTGAATCCAATTGTTGGAGCAGTGTTTCCCAGACCCCCTCCCCCTGGACTATCTTCTGTTAATGGCCCATCAGGTGCCTTGCTGTATGACTCATAGATAACTGCCTCTGGAGTGATCTCTCGCTAATGGGCCATCAAAGACTCTTCTGCATCACTCACCATCCCACTGTGAGATGCTCCGCCCAGGGGGAGGAACCAGGCATTCTCACCTGGATATAATCTGGGATTTGGGCAGCCCTTACCCACTGGATTCCCAAGGGACAGGAGCTACCAGACCTTTCTACAGGATCACTGCTTCAGGAAGACCACCTCATTTGGACTGCTTCCATCACCTGGATCAGGTTGTATTCTGACTCTGTCAGTGGTCTTTTGTATTATTTGTTTTATTTTTATTCTACCTTTTTTTTCTTATTATTAAATTATATTTTCTGACTTGGAGCCTCTCACTTGGTTTGTTTTCAAACCGCTACATTTTTTCACAGATTTTTCTCTTCTGGCTTCTTCAAAACCAGTGGTTGAGAGTTCTGGCTATACCCCCTTTCTTCTACATCTCTTTGCAGAGCATATTACAGTAGAGAGCTCCTCCATCTGAGCAATTTGCAACTTCCCTTACATGTGGGACACCAGGAAGAGCTGTACAAGGAGTTGTGATTTATCTATTTTTAAGCTCTTCAGCAGGACCACTTTGCATTGTATCTGGCTGAGATGGAGTTCATTTTCCTCCAGAAGCCTTCACAGTGCTGTTCTCTGCATTGGTAGCTGCAAAGGTGCTGATAACACATCAGTGTTTTGGCCACTGCTGAGCAGCTGGCACGGCATCAATGCTGTTTGCTCAGCCTTCTGCACCCTAGCAGCAGGTTGGGGTTGGATAAGACCCTGGGCGGGGACACAACTAGGTCAGCTGAGCCAAATTACCCAAAGGGATAGTCCATGCTACGTGACATCAACTCAAACATAACAACTAAAGGGAAAGGAGGAGAAAAGGGGGGCATTTGTTATTTACAATGTTTGCCTTCTGGGGGAACTGCCAGGTGTGCTGAAGCCCTGCCTTGGGAAGTGGCCAGACATCACTTGCTGATGGAAAGCAGAGAATAAAATTATTAGTTTTTCTCTTTACTTGTGTGTGTTCCAACTTTGGCTTTGGCTTTACTAAACTGCCCTATCTCACCTTACAAATCATTTTTCATCTTATTTTCTCTCCGCTGTTCAACTGGGAAGGGGGAGAGATAGAGTGGCTTGGTGGCTACTTGTTGTCTAGCTGTGGTCAGCCCACCACACATAAATAACACACAGATCTAGTCACAGATCTCTCTAGACTGTGCCAGAGTTTGCCATAGTGAAGGAAAAAATCATTGCTGGTGCTTTCTCAGGATTTTTTCCTGGACATTCCTTCTCCTCTTGGGTGACTGGAGCTGTGTGATGGCCTGAGAAAAGAGGAGCACAGCTCAGAAAATGAAAGCAAGGGATAATGAGTATAATTTGTAATTTCAGATTTACTAAAAGATGTAAGGAAAAAGTAGTTTCAGTATCTGCTTTGTCCCCTACAAATCTTTTAGCCCCCAAGACAATTCAAAGAAGAAAATTTCTGGGGGTGTGGAAAACATTCAGGCTTACGTACAGAAAATGTGTGAGCCTCAGAAAGTAACATGGATTCAAAATCAGAGTGATTTCTAGTTACTGAGGAGCTACATTAGATGTCCCACTTTGCTTTCTAAAATTCTTTGTTGCTGCTTGCAAACAGAAACTTAATTTATAAAAAGACTGGTTAACCCAAGTCACATATTGAGTCATAGAATCATTTTACTCATTTTCTTTTCTACTGTGTCATCTTAAGAGTTGATTGCTTTATGTTGGCTGAAGAGTGTTGCTCTTGGACCACTTTAGAAATACACTACTAACTGTACCTTGCTGAAAAATGCAAAACACTTGCCATAATATGGAAGTGGGTCTAAGAAACTGAATGATAAATTCTATAATGAGAGAAACAAGTGAGGCAGGTGATTTGGTTAAACGCAGAAATAATGCATCATGCTGGATTTTCATTTTCCTTGTTTGGGCACTGCATGATTGTGCCAAAAATAATTTTTATTTTTAAATTAGATAAAGAAAACCTCATTCAATTCTGCTTTCAAAATAAGAGTGTTTTACCAGTTGTATTTATATTCATTGAATTCCAGAGTTACATTTCAGAAACAGTAGGGTACTCACTTTGATGCTGAGATTAGAAAAATGTCCACTCTTATTTTTTGCAGCACTGAATTGAACATAAAATGCTTTCTGGAGATTCAGTTGGGCTTTTTAAGCCAAATTTACTTAAGCATTCCTGTTCATTGTGGAGCTGAGGAAATGAGGAGAGGATGAAGACTGCTGAGGATTGTTTTCTTCTGTGTCTGCAAAGCATTTTTTATCATTTTCCTTTGAAGTCTCTGGAAGTTATCTGGTGTTTGTATTAACTTTTTATATGAAAGAGAAACTGATTTGTCTTTCTAGGGACCATTTTAAACATCAGAGGATGTGAAGAGCAGGAATGAAATCCAACTGACTAAACAAAGCTGAGCACAACAAATGCAGCCATTGGAAGGGTTTGTTTTAAATTCTGAGTTCACTCTCGCAATAGTGCTATCCAAATTCACCTCCTAAATAAATGAACACTGCAGCTCCCCATTCCAGTGAGAGACATTTCTCTATGTGTGCCTTGAGGTTCCTTCTGACTTACAATGACTAGATTTCAGAGCAGCATCTGTGGGGTAAAATAAAAAAAAGGTGCAGAAAATACAGGTATGGCATCTTTCATGATGACTAGTTAGGAACAGAAGGAATTTCACTACCTGTTAATGGGTTTTATGAAACTGCAGCAAGTTCTGTGTCTTTTTCTCTGTAAGGGAACACAATGCTCAGGTTAGTTTTGCTTTCAGTGAAAGAAAGTTAATCTCTCTCTTATTTCAGCCTTAACACAGGGCACCCCAACAAGTTTATTTTAGAATCTTTTAGATTTGTTTGGCCCTAAAAACCAGGGCAAAGATAATTGAATGTGCGGGATTTAGTCTTTGTAACTCAAATGTCACAGAAAGTCATAAAAGGCCCGACCTTCTGTGCTTGATTTCCTGATGATATATGACACATATGTCTGCCTAATTTAGTGCTTATTAAATGAATAATGTTAATGGTTAAGGAGTATGAAGCCTTAATTAGATTTTGCAAGCAGCTAACTACTGTAGAAAAAAGAGCTCTTTATTCTGTGTTTACTGCAAACATACCAGAATATCACCACTATAATCTGAGAAGACTAAAGCCAATTCAGAAGCTTCAACCTTTGTTAAAAACTTACGTGTCATTACGTTATGTGTCATTTTCAAAAATTGATTTTGATGTGATTCACAGATGAAGATTTTTTTTTTTGAGTCTTGAAAATGAATAATTATGGGAGACTTTAGATGTAAAAGAACCAACTGAGAAGAACACTCAGCAGTTTATTTAGAAACACTTCCAGTTTGAGCTTCTCTACATCTTTTAAAGAGGTTGAGTTAATGTATCTACTTCAGAGTTACAGTTGTTGGAATGATGCAAGAAATACACTTGCAATTCAGTCACAAATGACTGACCATAGATTTACTGCCATAACAGAAGATATTTACAAATATTTGTTGCCCAGTATTCAAAACATGGTCTGTGATTCTCTAATATTGTCCAAATTTGTACCTGGAATGCATTGTTCATTACTCACTGTTCATTTGTTAGTCATAACTCATTATCTTTTGTAAAAGTTTCAGTCAGCTAATCAAGACGAAGAAAATATACTGTATGAGCAACAACATCCCAGAAATAATGATTAATCAAAATGAGCAATTCCTGAACAGCAGAGTGACTAAAAATCATTCAGCTAAATCAGTTATCAAAGCCATAAAATACTCATGTGTTGACACCAATCAAGAGGGGTTTGTGAATGAGTCACGAACCAAAAGCCAATTTAATTTGGGTTTCCTAATGGCAGTAGTAAATGAGTGTTTTGACAAAAAATACTAAATTTAAGTGTCATAATTCCCTTTCTTTATATATTACTTCTGCATGCCTTATCAGAATGAACTGGGCAATCTACAGTTGGCTGTAGAATTGCCACTGTCTTTTCTGGGATAAGGATTAGCACCTCTATGTGTTTTACGAAAATCACTTGCTAGTTGATGCATTCTTGGCTTGTTTTCTCTGTAAGAAGCTGTGAGTTCTTGGTTCCGTGTCTTGGGTCTCACTTTCCATTTGGCATTTTCTTATACTATTTTAGCAAAAACTCATTTTTGTTGATTGATTGATGACATTTCTGGGGCTGAGAATGTGACCCCCATATCATAGTTCTAATTACACATTTATATTGTTAATTTTTTGTATTAATTTAAACTAAATAATGTTTTTTCCATCCTTTAATTATATTTCAGCACAGTATGCATCATCATTTTGAAAGACCAGAATTCCCTCCATTAAGGTAGTTCCATTAATATGTTGTATGCATTATCTACTCCAAATCAGGCTCCAGTAAGTCATGGCCAAATTATATACTGCATCTGAAAAGAAAGTGGTTAAAGATGTTCTGAAAAAGCTGAACAAAATATAAAGATACAGGATTTACCTTTGAGCTCTCCAAGATCTCTGAATTATGCGATTTTTGGAGCCCCAGTTTGAATTAGATGCAATTCCATTAAATAAAAATGACAGTGGAGGATATGGTTTCAGCCAGTTATATTTGATTATTTTCATGAAAATTATTTTCATGATCATGATGCATTGTGCAGTTCCTTTTCTAGAACAGCTACATTGAGATGTTCTGAGATTCTTCTTCCAACTGATAAATCCAGAGATGACATTTTGCATGAGCCAGGAGGTCTAGTTAACTCAGAATTGTTGGAATGAGAAATGCCAAGAGCTTTTAGCATTGCCTAAACAGATATTGCCATTATTTACTCAGAAAGAGAATTCTTAGTTTTTGGTCACATCTGGGCATCTGTAGGTATGAGAGACCATAAACATAATCAAATTTAGGGCCAGAGGAGGAGAACACCTGCTGTTCTCATTGCATGATATCCTGGTGAAAGCCTTTTGCTTTACTTGTGAATATACAGCATTATTGCCATACATTATGTGAACACTCAATAATTTATTAAACATATTTTTCAGAAAAATACTGATATTTTCAGTAGTTCTGAACATCAAAGAACAAACTAAGAGCAGATTTTTTTTCACTTATAAAGCACATATAGTGATTGCTACATTGCATTTACATTGTAGTAGGTGTTTTTTTTAAAAAAAATAAGGACAGTAATACTAAGTGAAGGCTTGCTAATGATAAACAATTCACCTGTTACCTAAAACTGAAGAAAAAAAAATCCTTAGCATGGATATACACTTGTCAGACCCAGTGAGAATAATTGGTCTAATGAATAGCTCTTTTCCATAGGGCTGGAAAAGATGTTGGTTCTGCAGTGTAATTCTCCTCAATTTTCCCCCCTCTCTGAGCTCTACTGCCATCATACAGAGCTATTTGTTGGAGAAATTGCCAATTTTTCCCATTAAAGGAAAATGCTTATCGTTCTAGCTTTCCTAATTTCATGTAGCAGATGATACCATGCATTTAAGAGAGCTCAGAGTGACCTTTCATGCATGATTTTGATGCTTTTTATTGAGAAATGCTTCATACACATACATCCTTTAAAGCAGAACAAATGTTCATATATATACAAGAAAAAACTCTTAGAAGCTACAATGTGTTGATGGTTTTCATTCTTTAATTCATATGGCAATAAGTTTTGAAGATTATCTACAAATGTCCTACTTCTGATATTTTGTGTGTCTTTTGTTTTGCTAAGTGTTTTCATCCATGTTTTCACATGAAGATAGTGTAACAAGACTGGAAAAAAAGCGTGAAATAGGATGAATTTTTTAACATAATATTAACAGCTTCTACTACTTAATTGTTTAACAATGGAGAGGTGAATACAAAGAGAAGAGAGGAAATGAAAGTACACAGTTTGTGATGAGAAAATCCATGACGGTTGACTTGCAGAAGAAATAAGTACCTAATCGTCATACATGGGAACACTTGCTCATTATATGCTTAAAACATAAATTGTAAGGATGTATAAAAACTCTCTTTCAATTGTCTAGCCTCATATTTATGCTCCAAGCAAAATTTGAAATGCTATGACTACATATGGCCTAGCTATGCCTGAAGGGATAAACTCAGATGTTTAGAATAAGAACTTTCCTGATAAACAGTGGTACAATCTGGTGATTTCAGAGCTTTTTCTGGCTAACTCCAGATAAAAGAGAAACTCCTTTTAATCCAATGAAATGATATTATTTATATACCCTGTCACTGCAATCAGGCCACGAAAGTCTACAAAGTCCTATTAAATATAAATAGGTCTGTCTTGTCCTTAGTGCCATTCTTACGATACTTATTTCTCTGTGGTTTCTACTCACAAGTGAAGAGACCTCAGCTACTGAAGAGATTCTTGTTGCTGTTGCAATGGGTTTGTTCTTTCTCTGTTTTGTCTTATATGTTAGTGGCAGTACTGGAGTTTACTGTACTGAAGCATGGGTAGCTGTACACCCGGAGCAGCAGAAGGACGCCATAGGTGATTGTCTCCTTTGCTGCATAAACTGTAAATATTTATTTGTGCCAACTATTCCATATAGTGTAAGCCAGTGCCTTCAGTACCTGGCCATGTTCCAAAAGGCCAAAGAAGTCTCCTGCTTGACCTGTTCTGCATTTTTCCATGTTTCCCTAAAATGAAAAATAAGGAAAATCGCTCTGATTGTATCTGGGTTTTAAGGGTCTTAGCAAGAGGACATGTGCAAATGAACTGCAAAAGCATGCTTGGAGTATGACAGTCTTTTCTCCATAAAAACATGAACAGCTTCCATTCACAAGTGAAGAAATCCCTCATTTGTGCAGTAAAGGAAGACTGGCTAGAGGTCTGCTGTCAGTCCTAAAGCATACATTAAAGATTTGTCACTGTGGGATCTAACTGTGATCTCTGCAGAGATTTGCAGAAACTTGCATTGGTGTGACTGTGCAGAAGCCCCTGTGAATCTGAAGAAGTGTTAATAAAACAGAACGGAGCAAGGAATATGTTTTGGTGTTAAGATTTCCAAACATTGGTAAAAAGCGATAAGCCATCATTTATGGCTCAGAATTGGAGCCAGAATCTTTTCCATTTTAATGTGACTTTGTCCGTTTGGAAGTGACTTGCCTGCCAATGTATACACACACATATATAAAAGACTATAAAAGCTTGCACTGGATATTACCTCTTTGCATCTGGGATAGAATTGAGTTCACAAAAATATATCAAGAAGCACATATACCTATAACTCATATGGATATTGATGGCAGTAGCAAAATTGCGTTTTCTCATTTTAGAGATTAGGATGTGCATATATATACAGAACTTTGCAATTATGTTTTAAAATATTTTTGATGCCTTTAAAGAACAAGATAACATGAGGACTGTAGCTATCCTGGTAGTGTTAACATCTACTCATTAGCTGGATTCATTTATTGGAAAAAAAAAATCATGTTTCTTAGCACTGATCAGAATTTTTTAATTTTCTAGGAAAGCACATTGATATTGAGCATACTAGGCAGACAGTTCGATTTTTCAGAACAACCAATGAGACCCCATTTCAAAATCTTGGAGAATATGAGCAATTTCAATATCAGTGTGAACTCATTGCAGGGAATTCTGGCATCACTGTATAAGAGTCATCTGAGGATTTACTGTGTTATACAGGACAGCTTGAAACAGCAGTATATATAATTTCTGTTGTACCTCGAGCTCATACGATAGTTGCAGCTAAATGCAGGTAAACAAAGTTCATCTATTTCTGCTTTAGATCGTTTGGAGTTCACTTATCAATCACTATTAGGCCTGTGAAATGAAATCTGTGGATTTATCCACTTACGTGCTGTGCAAGTGAATTTATCCAGTATAACGATGTTAAGGACTGGCTTTCACAATATGTGACATTTGCACATCTAACATGCTAGGTGGTATATGGCTCATTAAAAGTCAAGGTCAAAAATGGAGTGTCTAAAACAAAGCAAAACAAAACAAAGTATCTGTATCCACCCTCATTAACTGGACATTAATATTTATTTTTCCTGGTCCTTCATACAATGTAACAGTTGATATATAGAGATGTGTATTTATAGCAATATAATCCCAAATCATTGCTCTAAGAAAAATCTTTGGAGATATTTTACCCTTCTATTGACACTTTGGGAGTAAAGTATGTATTTTTAACCATATACAGAACTTCTAACATTGTTGTCAGTGATAGACCAGACCTCTTGATATACAGAGGTTTTAGAACTTAATTCAAATATATTTTCCATTTTGAAGTTGTCATGGCTAAGTACACCTGCTTACTTAAAAATTATCTGTTAGTTTGTACTTTTCAATAGCTTAATCATCATTTGATTTTCTCGGTTTGTGTTGCAGGCAGTTCACCCGCTCTTCGTCTAAACTTGAATGTTTCCTGTTTACACATCAGAAAATACAGAAAGATGATAATATTTAGAAAACAAAGAAAAAATGAAAGCTGTGTTCAAACACATTATTTATATAATTATCCTATAATTAAAGTAATTACAGTTTGTGATGAAAAATAGTCTTTATTTTTTTGAAACATTTGCAGGTTTCTTGAAGGGTGTTTACTGATCATCACAGCAAAGTGACATGAAAAATACTTGGAGATGTTCTCATTTCGGCAAAACATTTAAGCTGTATAAGACATGTTCTTCATGAAACAACTATGCGTCTTTACAGTCCATTAATTGACAGGCCTGCATGAAAGGGAGTTAGACTCATATTCAAAGACATTTGTGAGCTTTTATAATCTTGACTACAGCCACAGCTACTCTGCATATGAATTTTCTGAATAAGAGTGGGTTTCTGACAAATAATACTGCAAGCTGTAAAAAATGGTGTAAATGAATACCACACAGTCAGTATTTTTGAGCTGCTGGATTCAATTTGTTTTTCTTTATAGCACCTGGAAAACTGGGAGCTTACAAAGTGTAAGCTCTATGCCCATGAAACTGCCTGAAGCTAGGATCAGTAGCTTTGAAAAAGACCCACTGACTGTTCAAAAATACTGGTCTGAGTCTCAGAACATGAGGGCGTTACTTAGGAACCCAACCCAAAGAGTGTTTCTACTTTTCATTGTTAGGAGTCTACCACAGGCATGAGAATGAGGGAAAACAGGATCAGGGCTCATCTCAGGGTCCTTCCACCACTGAGGTGTGGCTGCTCTGCAGCAGCATTACTCAGTTGGCAGCACACAGCCCCTTCCTCACAAAGCACACACTACACAGGTGGTTAGGACTGCTGGGGGTTGACTGGGGGTCCTACTGCTGTATGGATGAGGATGGGGTTTTCCAATGGAGCTGTTCTGGATTTTTAATCCTGGATTCAGTTTTTTTTCACCTCACAAGCAATGTTTCACTCTTCACAGGACTGCACAACAAAAATCGTTATGGTCAGATTAATCATAGAAGCAATTCACACACTTCAAATAACATATACGTAAGACATATTCAGTAAGAAATACTAGTCAGCTACTACATTTTCTTGATTACATCATGTAAATATCAATATGTGCATGATCAATATCTGCCAGGACTGTGGAAAATTAGGAAAACTATAATTCTCATAGCATGACTTTTTTTTTTATTGTACAACTAAAGGAAAGTGTTTATTGACTTGATCTCCAGCGAAAAACATCTATTTATTATTTGAAATGAGCCATATCAAAGACAAGATGGATTTTTCTACAATTATAATAGGCAAAGTCAAATTTGTTTGAATTTTTTTTCTTTCTTCTTTAAATACGATCTTCAGCAAAATGTAAGCTTTTATTTTTTCTTATCCAGCCTCATGAGCAGGGGCTAAACACAGTGAGCACATATGGGTGTTAAAATAAAGCTTATAAAAAACTTCATCCATCCAACAACCTCCAACAACCCACTCTCATTTTGAGAATATAATGTGCTTTCAAAAGTTCCTTCCTGCTATCATCACAATCGTCATACATGGGCACTTTCCCTGCAGGATGGAGAATCTCAGCTGAGCACAATTTTAGGATGCACCAGAAAATGTCTGTTTCTCAGAGGGAGATCTTGAAGCTCAAAAAAAAAACCAAAACAGAAAAGGTGCAAGTCTTCCATCTGTCTAAACTGTACAACATTTACCTGAATAAATTTGTTCTTTGGAGAGTGCAAAGACCTTGTTTTGGCCCTTTGGTCATGGCCCACAAGCAACTCCTGCTGTATCTTCCAGTTTGCAAAAAGCTGTAAGCAGCTAGTGGCTCCCTACCCATCAGTCTGTAAAGCATAGATGAATAGTGGTTTTCTTTTAAGTTTTGATGCCAGCCTTGGTAGATTTAATACCCCAGAAAAAATTACTTGCCAGTTTATGTTTGCACAGGTAACTAAATCCATGTTATTTGAATGTAGTTGTTTGTATGCAAACTATCAGGTATCAAGATCTCTGCAATTTTTGGAGCAGCTTTCTGAGACTACCTGCTTAGGAATAAATTAAATAAAATAAGAGGTCTGGCTGCCTCAGATGATTTGCTCAAAAATATTGAGAAAAATTAAGAGACATACAGTGCTGAAAAGATCCTGGAGCTTAGATAGGGCTGAGTTCTTGAAAGACTTTGTGTACCTGCCCTACTAGTCAACTGTTCATAACACTGCAAAAATCCATTACCAAATAATTTTCAACTATTTCTCAATAATGGCAATAGCTGGGACAATTCATAGCAAGAAAGACTTTAGGGATTTTTGTACTCAATACTTCTACATATGAGAAGACTAACTTTGCTAAGCCTGTCTCTTCCTAAAAGTGCAGCAACCTTGGGCAGTCAGTCCAATTTATAACAAAGCCTGCTCTTAAAATGTTTCCTTAGAATAAAATAAGTCAAAAAGTATTTTTCCAGCATTTCACAAGTACATTTTTACCACCCTATTGGCACTTAATAACACTTAAAAAATATTTCTTATATTCTTAAGGGTCACAGATTAATTTTGGGGCAGAAAAATAAATAAATAAATAAATAAATAAATAAATAAATAAATAAATAAATAAAATCCATCTTTCTCAATCCTTTGAAGAGCTGTTTTTATGATTAAGGTAATTGTAACCAGAGGAGCAGAGACTGGCAATTGTGTCAGACTAGTAATTTACACCTGCAGCAGTGGATTTGGGAAAGCTACACTGTTCTGACATGTTTATTTTGCCTTTTTTATTTGCCTTTATGGATCCTCTCCTTTGTTTTGATTTTGATGTTCTGGAAGAGGTTTAAGATGCTCTTTCTTAAAATACTGATTTTGTTATTGTCACTAGATGATACCAGAAAACACAGAAAGTTTGGTTACAGTCAAGGATCACTCTTGCACTTTTCCTGAGTTCACCACATAGCTGTGATCTGATATCTGTGTGCCCTTCAGAAAGAGAGGACATACCTTTGTAGCACAACTGTAAGTTCAAAAATGTACAAGTCAAAACCCTTTGAAAAATTCCTTTCTGTAGATATAACATAACAGGTCTGGTGCCATAACAGATACCAATGCACAAAGAAGCACTGCCATTTGTTTTGCTCTAATTATCACTCAAATGGTAGAATATTTTTAATCTCAACTCTTTCTTAAACTAATCATACAGCACATTAACATCTCTGTATTTAGAATAAGGCTAAAGAGGTGTTCTGAGAGGTATCAAAACCTAGCTGAAGCTTCTAGAGAAGCTAAGCCCTTTGGAGAGGCACAGAGAATTTTCAGACTAAAGAAGATTCAGGAAGCAGTTACAGCCAGAGTATCTGCTGGTCTGGGTCTTGTCCTCGTTAATAAAGTGGCAGTCACTTTCTGTTACAACAGTTCCTCATTAAGCTAATCTGCCATCTGCATAATAAAATCATCTGTCAACAATAATTGAGTCTGCTTTTTATTCAGGTTGCAGTGGTGTCTCCACCTTTCTCCATGCTCCCAAACTTTCCAACTCACACTGCTGTGGTGTGTCCTAAATCACACCAGGCACTGCACAGCTCCCAAAAGCGGCATTGCTCAGGTCATTGCAGAACAGCAGAGGTGTCCAAGTGAATCAGAATTATTCTCTCATACCAGTGAAAATCTTCTCAATAATTCATTATTACACACTGAAGACCAGAATATTATAATCTAAGCTTAAAAAAGTAATTTTTAGGTCCCTCCTAAGTCTTTTGAATGGTACATGAAAGAAACCACATTTTAGACAGTGGTTCAAATTATATCTCCTCTAGTATTATGCAGTGGAATTTGGGTGGATGATTTGTTTCTACTTTTTGCAGTCAAATAATTATTCAAAGACCTTGCTTCTTCTTCAGAAAAATACTCTTTTTAAACCATTATAGTCCTTTAACTGAAGTTCAGAGGAGTTACTTGTGATCACCATAAATTTGTGCCCAAAGAGGCAGAGTTCAGCCTGAAACTTTGAGGTACTGATATCAAGGGGAACTCTGACAAGATATAGTAGGGTGTCTAACCATGAAACAGCCTCTGGTTATTTGGCTGAGACCTCAGAAATGAACAGGAATGATCAGAAACCTTCTATAGTGTTTGAACCCATTTTCCCCAATTATTTTCCTTTCTTCAACTCAGCCTTTGTATGAGTTTGAATGAACTTATTTTTAAGTTGAGATTCATAAGAAAATATGTAATGATTTTTAAATTCCCCCGAAATCTCTGTGTTTTGGGGTTTTTTGTTTCCTTTTAGGTAATCATCAACAACATCTGCAATCATGTGTAATTTCAGAGCACCTAGTTGCCAGACAAATGTCTCAAAATTATTGAATATTTTCTTTTTTTCTAATCTGCTTGCATCCTGCTTCCTCTTTTCTCATATATTCACCACCATCTCAAACCTTGGACGAAACAAAAATCACAGGAAGTTAACCTATCAGCAAATATCCTTAAAGAATTGAGTGAAAATATGGAGGAAATTTTCACAGAAGTCTTCTTACTTCATTATTTTCCTAAGAAGATACTCAGGAAGAACACAACAACATTTTCTCCTTTAATTTTTTTTTACTTAGGGAAGTTTGGTCAAGTCAGGATGAGCTAATATTTTGAGGATGAGGAGATCTCAGGTTCTCAAGTGGTATTGACACTGATTTGCTGAATCATTTTGGGAACACTTTCCATGTGTCAGCACAGTCATTTTGCTGATGGAAATAGTGATAATGTTTACCAACTTGAAAAATGGAGGGTTGTGAAAACCACAGTGATTTAACCAGAGGTATTTTGCTGCCAGAAGCGCAATGGTTGCAAGTTTTATGCATGATATTATCATTATACTTTCTTCTTACTGTTGAGGAATAGGTTTTACTTCACAGTTCCTAGTAAAAGTAATTTGTAAAGCATGAGCAAAACAGCTCTTATAAGAGTTACCTCCACAGTAAGTGTACATGGTGCACATGAATTTCTTTTTCAGATATCTAATCTGAAAAAACAAATCCCTATTCTATTAAAACTAAATTAAATTATAACAAACAAATTGCATTTTCCTCAAAAGAAGCAATTATGAATGAGCATAACTATGCAAATACTTTAAAAAAAGATGTTTTGCTCTGCAAGAAACAAAAAAGAATTTTCTAAATGTGTAAACTAAACTGACTTCAAATTTAAGAGCTGGAACCTTGGTTCAGGGAAATTTTTAGGTCTGACTTGAAAATTTAAGTCCTTCATTGGGAGTTATGAAGGAAGCCTGCCTACATATATTTCAAAGTATAACTGTCATTCATTTATTTTATTGTATGTTCCTCATATGTCTTTGCAATACATAATTTTAAAACAAATACGTTGGATTTTTTTTCTCTAAAATATGAATTATCAAATGACAACTATTGCATAGAGTCAATAGAAGGGCCTGGGTTTGGAGAGACCTTAAAGATCATCCAGTTCCAACCCACCTGCCTTAGGCAGAGACACCTTCCACTAGACCAGCTTGCTCAGAGCCCCATCCAGGCTGGCCTTGTACACTCCCAGGGATGGAGCATCTGCAGCTTCTCTGCACAACCTGTTGCAGTGCCTCACCACCCTCAAAGTAAAAAAAAAAAATTCTTTCTGATGTTTGATTTAAACCTACTCTCTTTCAGTTTAAACCCATTCCTGCTTGTCCTGTGGCTAAATGCTTTTGCAGAAATCTTTCTGCATTTTTCTTGTAAACTCCCTTCAGGTACTGGAAGGCCACAATGAGGTCACCTGAAGCCTTCTCTTTTCCAGGTTTAACGATCCCAATTCTCTCAACCAATCTTCATAGGAAGGGGTACTGCATCCCTCTAATCACCTTTGTGGCCTCCCCTGGTCTCATTCCAACAGGTCAGTGTCCTTCCTGTGCTGGAAACTCATTGTTTGATTTCATCAAGGTCTTGTTGTGATATGGTGTTTTTTTCAAGAAATAAGAGATTTGACATTCCTGTGGCAAAGGGAATATCAATAATTAGAAGAAAGAGAAACAGGAAATGTTTCAGGATGACACTGAAGACATAGATGCTAATAGTTAATTGCCTCAGCCAATTCTCTGTAGCGTCTGCAGGAGTCACAGACAGAATTTAATACAGAATGAAAATACCTATGGTAAGCAACCAGATTAGTAAAGTGCATCAGGTCTATCATGACAAGAAATATTTTAAGGGTTTGAAATGCTGTCTGTTCCTTTCTACACATTTAGTCACACTCCCGCATCCCACCTAGTTGAATAGGACTACTTGTATTCATGAGGGAACCATTTATGTAAGCATATCCTGAGTTTCTTTTCCTAGGGAAATTAGAAATGACTCAAGTTGATATATCAGGGTTCCACTTTCTTTGAAGATGTTCATGGTGATGTGTGGAGGTGTCTTGTTTTCTTATGGGAGAAGAATGACAGTAGAAAACAGGAAAGGATTAGGTAACAGCACTAGATATCTGAAAGATCAATTCAGTAATTATGGGTTTAACCCATCAAACACAGGTCATTTGGCCAGTCGAGAAGGGTCTGTATTTACAAGATGTCATCTCTGGACAAACACAGATATTGAAAATCTCAAGGCCGGGTTTCTCAGTGTGGCAAACAGGAGGTGCAGAAAAATCCCATTAGCTACTAACAGGATTTGCACCCTTGTATCTCATGCACCAGTTTGAACATTCACTCTCAGTCATGAGGAAATAAGGTAATATTCTAGCACTCAGAATTGCGTCATTCGGATACAGACAAGAAACCTAATTGGCTGTTGTGTACAAAGAATCAGAAGCATAAAGAATTGCTTATGGTTAAATATTTTATTTAAAGCCTGGGATTTTCCACTGGACCTCTCTACATATGAGTCTTTAATAATAATAATAATAATAAAAAAATACAGGATCTTTAGTTATTTATAACTCAGTTTTACAGTTAGATAGAAATTGTTTCCAATCTCAAAAACACAAGGACATCTAAAGGTAAAAGAATGTAAAAAAAAAATTTACTCATAAAATGGGACCAGTTCAGTTACATAAAAAACCCCAGACCAAACAAAATACATTATATGCATGTGCAAACTGTTCATTTACCCATCATGTTCCAAGAGTGTGTTATGTTCATGACAGTCCAGATAGGTATCCATATTTTGAATCTGTACAATTTAATTTCACATAATCAAATTTTTATTGTGATGGAAATTCTTTGACTCTCTCTCAGGATTTTGGAATAGTTCTTATTTTCTATCTCACATCAAGAAATGTGGAACAGACAGAGGAGTATGACAGGTGGAGATCATCATACCACACTCCTTCCATGGATTCATACCAATGATTCACTCAAGTCAAAATAATTTGTGCCAGATCTTCTGCTAACAAAGCCTCCTACTTCAAGGTTTTTTAGTGAAGAAAAATGTAAGTGGACAGCCAGGAGTACTAGCTAAATTCTTCATTAACTGTATCAAATGCGCTAAATATCTTCACTAAGAAACTTTGAAAGAAAATGATGTCCAGAAGATTCCTTAGAGCACTCTCTGTTTCCAGTGGCAAGCTCTTTTCCCCAGTCATTAAAAAAAAGCCACATAGTTGGTAAGTACTCAAGGCAGAAGTAGATTCTAATCATGAAAAGATGTGTTTTAATTTCTAATCATAGTCTTTCGTATGCTTGAATGTGAAGCGTTCATTGACATATATTTCAGTGAGATGAAATAATGTTTTATAGTAAATGTTATCATTTCAAATAAGATCACTACATGCATGAAGAAGTGATGAGTAATACCTGAGGAAACCAAACCATATTTAAATGCAAGAAAGGATGTTTTCTTGTCAGGATGTTTAGCAAGGCTGTTCCGGGAGTCACTGCATATTCTGCCAAAATCTTGTTCATCATACTGGAAGTCCTTCTGACAGCATTGCACTGCATGTCCTCCAAAACAGCACCTGAAGCTGTGCTTAGCCTTTGGAAAATGAGCTGATGCCATTATAAAGACCTCTAATGAACCCAGGAAAAATTTCTCTTGGGAAATATTCAAGCCCTGATATATTTTTATTAATGGGTTCTCCTTTTTAGCATAAATTTTTTCCCCTCAGAATTTCATCTCTGAAAATTACTAGCCATATTCACAGATCAACTCTAACCTTGACAGTCTGTGTGCCTAGCTAAGCAGCCACTCCTTTTATAAGGAAATCAGAAAAAAAAAAAGAGGAAAATTTGATAGCCTTGCCATGGTTTACGTTAGAGAAGAGCAAGTTTTCCAGGAGTTAGCCTTTTTGCATGGTAGAGTTCTTTACATTTTAAGTAAAACCTAAGTGTTACCTCCAACTTCTCTGTTTTTCTTAAAGCATGAACTGCATCAGCTTAGCCAGACAGTTCAGGTGTGGAGGACAGCACCATCCCTGGCACTTGAAGTAACCTCATGGAGTCAGTTCTAGTGAATTCAGGAGTTGGGATTATGCTTCTTCCCGGGGATGTGGCTCTGGCTGTTAACTCACATGATATATCTATCTTTCTAGTATTTGGATTCTTTCTGCCCAACAGCTTTTAAGGTCTCTAGGCAGTGCACAGGAGGACATAGAGTATGAGAACAGAACCCAAACCACTCATGCAGCTAAGCAGAGAACATACGATATCACATACTTGTACACACTGTGTGTAATGTGTGGTGCTCAAGGCCTGCCAGTTCAAAATTCTAAGCAGGACGATATGATTTCTCCTTATTCAGGGCTGTAGAAAGGTACTTCCATGTACCCTCCTGAATATAGGGAGACACCAGTTTTCAGTCTAAAAAGTGACTTTTGCTATTGCAATGCCAGGTTGTGGAGGCAGAAGGCTGATTTTGGCTCTTCTTTCACAGCACAGCCTTACGGTTCATGCCCAAATGAATGGAAGGCAGTCAGGCTGGATCCTCTTCTTTGCCTGAAGAGTCATCAGCCAGCAGTGTTACCAGGTTAAAGAGAGCTACCGCTGGGGTAATGCTGAAGGGTGAAGAAATACTGCAGGGGAACACACTCTATCCCCTCTGTTCAGCCAAATCTGTTCCACAGAAAATAAGAGTCATAGGGTCAGGAAACATAGGGCTTGGGAACAGGAGTCTAACCCAGGGTTCAAAGACAGTTCCTATCTATTATGTACCACACATGGTAAAAAATGCATTAGTAATCCTGAAAGCAGTTGTCAGACTCAAGTTTTGACCTGCTGGGTGCTCTTACAACTATGATATAGAGTCATGCCCCATCTTTGCAGTGCATTTGAATATTCTTATCATAAGACTGAATATGGTTAGTCTTTTACATATCAAGGCCCTTTTACAGAGCCCTGGGTAGTGCAGTCTTGGTTAAATGAAAACTGCCCTCAGCTGTTAGCCTTTCCAAAAGTTTTGCAGACCACCTGAGGTATTTTAAGTGGGAATTATGTAGTCTGAATATTTCATATTACTAATTATCTCCCACAAATCCTTACTGTGTCCTCAGATAGTTAGGTCTGTTGTAATTGCTCCACTGCAATTTACAGAAGGTGAGAGAGTGAGTTCACCTTGTTTCAAAATCCTTTCCTATCACAAATTACTCTTTCATTCTGATGGCAATTTAGACCACTGATGGATAAGTTTTGTTCTTTAACAGTTTGAAATAACCCAGTCATTATAGGTCAGGAGCTTATGCTGGATATGACTATGCATGTATAATGATACAACGGGTGGACTCAAAACTAACAAATAAATGTGCTTGTCATAGCATAACAAAATATATGGAGTTGGAAGGGACCCACAAGGAGTGGGTGTACTTCATGTAGAGTACCACAGTTCCTTACCTTCCCTGTAGACACAGAATTTGTTCCCCTGATACAGAAACAGTTTTAGATTTTTGTTATAGAAACTTATCCAGCTTAAATGAATTTTTGCCTCTGGTTGGGATTTACAGAACATGGAATTCATAGTAAATGACCATGTTTCTAGTCTCTCATCAGTGACTTCAATAATACAATAAAGAGGTTTGTGCTGTTTTAAGGAGTATGCAGAGAACATGGCACTTGTATTTGGATTCTAATTTGTGAACTGCTTGGCAGTCTTCTTTTCCCATAATGTATTCATCACAAGATATATTGGTTATGCAATAAAGTATTTTTTAATTGCTAGCTTTAGAAATATTTGAGTACCCAATTATTTCTATCTAAAAGACTATTATGGAAAAAAGGAAAGTTAAAAATGGATATGGCTATGGCTAGACACGGATTATGAGTTGCACAGCAAGACCACTGAGCCTTTGATGAAGTGTATAAATAATTAGTAACACACTTTAAGACATCTTTTTCTTGGTTCATAGTACCTGTGCTCATTTAATTCCAGCTGAAAATATGCCCATTCATTCACAGTGAAGGACAGATAAATTGGTGACCGAGTCAATGGGAAAAGTGATTCATATTGAAGTGCCTAAGGCCAAAAACTTTCTGCACGTACACAGATCAGACACTCACTGAGAGATTAAGCACCAACACAAATTTGTCCTGCCCTGGCAAAAGATCACAGGGGACACAAGATAGACATGTATGTGGCAGAGTAGTGCCCATAAATGAAGGCATGTGAATGATTTTTAGTAACCAGAACAAGAGATTAATAGCAAGAAATAACACTCTATAAATAGGCTGTCCCATTTTTGCTTTTTTTCCAAAGTTACAGGAATACCTAAATATCCTCTTTTAGTTCTTCTCCCACAAGCATTGATAGGATGAATTTGGCCAGCACAAATGGATATGAGCTTCAAAATCAGTTCATATATTCACTGAACTTCAGTAAATTGCACCTCAAAAACCTTCACAAAAGTACTTTCACATTTGAAGAAGTACTTTTACACCTAAAGATGCAAGCAGGGTGCCTAATGTAAATTCAGTGCCTAATGACTGGAGATAAATATCTAAGTTCCATTAGGTTCTCAAATCACTGCAAAATTCTGGTCTTAGTGTGTACATATATATATATATATATATANGGGGGAACAGATAAAAATCTCAGGAGCTATTCCCAGACAGCTGTTCTCTCATCTCAAACAGGGCTTTGGAGAGCTGTTCTGCACCAGTCAATTGATTTGCAGATTTTCCTAAAATATTAAACAGATAACAAATAAATATGAAGCCAAGGAAGATTGCTTGCTAACTTTCTTTTCTAGAGGTTTACAGACTACTTCTGCAAACCTTGTCCTCTCAAAGTTCTTCATAGAACTAATACAAAATCAATTCCTCTTATCAGTGTATCTTATCCCCAGTTCAGACTGTCACATAGAGATTTTTTTATACGTTATACGAATCAGCATTGCTGTCAGCTCCATCTGTGGTACTTGCCCCTTAAGTGAATGACTCCAGTTGTGATGAAGTGGTTCCACTAAGAGAAGTCTAAAAGGTGTCAGAATTATTTCAATCCCAACAGCATTTTGTTTTATCGTAACAATTTTTCTGCATCAACACGTATAATTAAAGGTACTGTACCATTCCTACCATTAAACAGGCTTACACTTTGGACATTCCTCGTATTTCTGAGTTTATACCATACTCCTAGTGTTCTTATGAATGTCATTACAGGACCCTTTGTAATACTTTATATTTTTTTTTTGTTTTTAAAGTTGTAAATACACCAGAGTAGGGAGATAGAAGGGCTGACTTCTTGATAAAAGGGCTACGGTAGAAATTTTTGAAGAAGATACGTATCAAATTGACTGTCATCAGCTATGTACTACAGTTCTGCTTGTCAGTTGTGTTGTCACTTTTCCACACCAAGGGGGAAAAAATACCTGGCATGACTTTACTTTCCGTTTTAAAGGTATGTAGAGAGGAAAAACACTGTACCATATTAATGCAGCTAGAATGGAAATACGGTGTTTTTCATAAGCGCCTGTTTATGTGAGAGCAACTATGCTATTTGCTTTCCTTTTCTTCTGTTGTCTAAAATCTAGTGAAGAAAACATGATGAGGATTGAATAAAGAAACTTAGAAAGTAAGCTGATTTTTAGGAAAAATATTGTCATATCTAGCAACAACTATAAACCTAAAAGTGCTATTTAACTGTCTATTGCATGTTTCAGATTTCAGATTTTTTTTATTATTCATTGAAAAAAAAAAGATTGTAAGTACAGAGAGTTTTTCTTATTTTATTTTTCATCCATTTTATTAATATTTCTATTTCATCCTGCAAAAAAAAAAACAAAAAAACCAAAAAAATCCAGAAAGAATCGGGAAAAAAAAAGTTTAAAATTTTAAGGCTCCTAAACCATGCATAATTGTAACTTTAATTTCTAAACATAATACTCATAATTTTAATTTTTATGATAGAGTACATCTATAATTTTAAAAGTATATTTTGAATTTATGTTCAAGTGGTTATTTATTATAAATTTATATGGTTATTTTAATTATGGCTGTCAGATGTCCTTAGTTTGCTTTGCTTTTACAGATAAGGGAGACAAATAAGTGTTTGAGGTAAACTATGTCAGGGCTCAAGTTTTAGGAGCCCCTTGCATGGGCTTACCCAGCAACCCACATGCTAAACTTGTGTTGGTGAAGCCAACAGGACAAGGGCCCATGTTCCTACAGACTACACGTAACACCCCAGGCTGAGAGGTGATAATTTTGACTGCAGGGGCACTGTGCAGTGCCCATCAAACTCAGTAGATGAGCAGCATTTTGCACGTCACTCACTGTCTGCAGTCTCCTCCATGGGAGAAATGGAATTGTAACCTCTTCTTGGTGGCACCTCTGCACACTACTGCTACACTTTACTCCCTCATAAGGCATGTTGTAATATGGATTTAGAGTTCAATTTCTATTTGTTTTGATTTATTTTGTTTTGATTTTTTTCTGGATTTCACTGGGCAGAAAAAAATATCACAACTGTTTAATTGATTTTCTTTTATGGAAGCTATATTCTCTACATTTGTTTTCATTTGCACATATATATCAGTGCTTTCTATCTGAGATTGCCAGAGATTTTGGCTGTACCTAATTAATAAGTTTTCAGGAGACCTCTGTAGCAGCCCTAATGCAACCAGCAAAAGTATTGTGAAATTTTCTGTAGTTGGGCCTCTGTGACCCAAAGAGGACTGATAACTTCCCAGAAGTAGCCTTGTAAGCTGTCCAGCTCTTTAATGGCTTCCCTGTGATTTATAAATCACTAGAATGCAGTCTGAGAAAGTATAGATACAGTATGCAAAGAAGCTATGGATTTTAGGTGTGTTGTTCTGAAATTCATACATCACTGGATATCACAGTGCATGAGGTATCTGCTTAAGGACCTGAGGCATACTTCTTCCAGATCAGGGGCAGCAAAGACCAACTTCAATGGTTCTTACCCTGATGGAACAGTCTGAGGACAAGATAATCAATGAAAGATGGGAAATCAGTATGTCCTTGGGATGGGAGGCAGATTCAGAAAGAGACTGATGTGTGCTACTGTCCTTGAAAAGCACCAGAGTCTGAGACATCTGGGAATAGGAAAGCTACCAGAATGTACTTTATTTAAATATAAGATTTATTAAGAAAGAGATTCACCAAAAGTTTGAAAAAGACATAATGGCCGGTAGAAAGGTCTTGGAAATACAGGAGGACACCATCCACTAATCAAAAATATTCTAATATTATAAGTTCTGGTCTATCAGCTTATGCTTGGAGTTTCTGAGTTTATTAGAAACATCTCAATAGGTATTGGTCAGAGAAAGCTGCAGAGCCCAGAAAGTTCTCTAGAAGGAAACTGGACACTAAACCAAATGTAGGGAGTAGTGCTTTGTTTTTGATCATTATTTCAAGGGAACTTCTGGCTGTGCAATGGTAGATTAAAGTGAAGCTGGCTTTTGGCTCCTCCAGCCTGTCACTCTGAGAAACATACATCAAATGCCGACATCTAATTAAAAATCCTATTCTTTTTTTCTTGATCCAAGAAAAAATTCTGTTCTGAATTATTGATTTAGGATTGTTTTTTTAACAATGAGTTTTAGGACATAGTTTCATCACACAATAGATGTTGTTCTTAACTAAAAAAAGGATGTAGTTTTACACATTAACCTGAAGACAACCCTTAATGTCATCTAGTGCCCTGAACATATTCTTATGTAGAACTCAGAGAAGATTTGAATTTTAAAGGGAAAAATGCTATCTATCCTCATTATTCATGAACCAAGAAGGTCAGACACAGATTTACCATATGTAGAAAACTTGAAGTATATAAGACTGTTGAGATTCAGTAGTTCCCAAGGGTAACAAATAAAGGCACTGCTGGTAAAGTATAGTGCCTCTTTCAGTTTCTTGTATCTTTCTAAATTACCATTTGTGGGAATTTAATGTTACAGAACAAAAAAGGTGAACTTTTCTAGCAGTTACCAAATAGCTATTTATTGTTTGTATAGTTCCAGATATAACTGGATTTGGGTTAAAGAAATTTAGGTCTTTTGCATTGTGTATTCATGCAGGGTACTTTTTAAAGTATTTGAAGGGAAAAATCATCACAATATGTTTTACCACTTACGCACACTAAGGCTATCTGCAATCTCTGGAAAATTCAAAAAGGAAACTTCTGAAAGGCGAGTTATGGAAAAATTCCTTTTAAAACTTACCTTTAAAAATGGTGACTTCATGGACTAAAAAAGATAAAGGAACACTTTTTTTTTAATACCATTTTTATTTTGCATTTTGCCTTTATAATAAATAATTTTCTGATTTGTATTTCAAGTGAAAGCAGTAGGCCTATGTAAGAAAAAAATGCATTTCAGTTTGTAACAATGTAACACTTAACTGATTTTTTTCTTTGAAGATACATTTTTGTTGCATAAGGGAATATAAAAGTGGCATAATATTTCCTCTTCATATTTATTTAAAATATTTACAGTATTCCATAAATATATCAGCTACTATATAAGAGTTTAGTAGTGAATGGATTGATTAAATAGCTAGCTGGATACATAATTAATATCTCAAGGTCCCTTTTTAAGCTTGAGGATAACAGCCAATGAGAAGTGATGTGGCTGCTTTGGGATGAGCAAAGCTTTTAAATGTTACCCTTCAACCCACACAGCAGTCTTCCTTTCTTCACAGAACTGTGTTCTCATCCATAATTTTAAGGGCCTTTGTGAATGGGGTAAGCAGCAGGACCTTTGGTTCGGCAGCAGTGATTTTTTACAGTTAAATGTGTAATTCTCCAAACGGAAGGACAGACGCTTTGGAGACATCATTATTCTTCACCTATCTGTCAGAAACTACAGAGGATCTAGCCGGTTTAGTTGCAGTCCTTTTATCTTCAGTCTGATTTCTACAATTTTTCAAATAGATCTGCAATGCATTCATCACACCATGAGCAGGAATTTCAGCCTGAGCATCACCAGTTATATAAGTTCTGGGCTGAGTAAACTAATTTCCCCTGATTTCAGTCGTGTGAAGCAGTGGGTGGAAAGGTCACCCTCATTAGTGGGGAGAGATGCTGCTGCCCTGGTGGCCAACTGGCTTTGCACCCTTTTAGTTATTGATCTGGGAGCATACAGGAGCAGGCAATGGCTGCAGGGCACAGCTCAGCTCTCTCTTCTTGAGGCTCTCCCAGGAAAGCTACCAAAGGTTTCCTTCTACATCCTGGATCTCTGCTGCGGGTAATTAAGGTTAGGCAAGTGAAATAGCTAAACATGAAAGATTCAGATTACTAATTCCTCTGGAAAAAAAGGGGTTTGGGACAACAAATCCAGGGAAATTTTTATGGTCATATCAGACTCCCACCAGTTAAGTGACTCAACATTTAGTTTTCAGAAAACAAAATCCCTCTGCATCCAAAGCCAAGGATAATGTTTAATATCCATCATTTTCTTCTGTACTTTCTGTTCCTGACCTTGAATGGCTGATCCAGAGCCAGTGTGGGATTGGGACCACAACGCCAATGAAACTGCAGAGACGGTCAACACCATTTCTTCTGGAGGGGTCATCCTATTCCCTGGAGTCCTGCCAGTGAAAATGAGGAACATCTTCAGCATCCAAAGGAAAATCAGTTCATGACAGAAGCAAGAGGCAAAGCATTAGCAATTGTTTAAACAGAGGTGCACACTAATGGTGATGAGATTTTCTAAGTCACCCTAAGTTTCAGAAACTGGTCTGAATTATCAAGCTGTTGAAAACACAACTGTTAATTAGAGAGAGGGAGAGAGAAAATCCTAAGTGATGCTCCTTTTTGGGGGCACTTAGGAAATTATTGAGTTAATTTCCTCAGATCACCTGGTCAGACAGCCTGAATACTACATTCTAGTGTGGACACTCAGATTCAACTGCTTTCTCCTCTTAGGTTGAAGAAAGATGACTGATTCTTCCCCCCAGGAAGGAAAGGTATGAAGACAGCTGCTTGGGAAACTCTACCCTTCCTGAGTAGGTTTCTCACAGGCTGCCCGAGCCCCAGTCCTGCTGACTGTCAGAGGTCACAGTACAACCCAGGAAGAAGAATCCAGCAGGATAAAAGTGAAGATTCCCTCCAAAATAGCACAGTAGTCTGTGCAACAAGCAGCCGTGGACCCTCCATGGGCCGTTTGGGGCAGGAACCCTTGTTTTAAAACAGTCGTGGAAAAAAAAAAATCCTGTCAATCCAGACTCTCAGGTTAGGCTCCTGCATGCCAAAGCACAGTGTTAAATGATCTGTGCCCATTGTGACAGCAAGAACCACTTAGAATTAAAGTAAAGCAATATGGAAAGCATCCCAAACTTCATAATGGATTCAAAACCACTCTAATTTGGGTAAAAGCACCATCAGCAGGAATCTGGATACACACACAAGTAGAAGCAACGGCAGTGTGGAAACTAACCTATGACTCCTTGCATGCTGGGCCATATTCACCATGTTATAAGGTCAAATCAGCTCATTCCTCTTTCTTTGCTGATGGAGGAATAGGTGCTTACAACTTATCATGGGATGTATACAGGAACAAACTGAAGGCCAATCAGAAGGAAGCCATTGAAAGCAGAGTCTTAAAAAATTTTTGGTTAGTCTCTGGAAGAAGAGAAGAAATTACTTGCATTTTTTCTAATATGAATAGTTTAATGCTTTCTTATTAAAAAAAATCTTTATTATTTCATTACCTTTTTGTTCTTTTACTTTTTACTTAGTTTTCTTTTATTTTACACATTGTTTATAATTGTAATACGCCAGCTTGTGGAGGGTTAGTACAAAATGGATAAGTCAATTTTTTGTTTAAAACTTTCCTTTAATTTGTTAGTGAACCAAAGAGTGACTTGCATAGGAGCTTTTCAACATAGTTGATTAGCACTTTTTTCTGCTTTCACACATTGACAGGGTTGTGTGTCATAAAGCAGAAAGTCCACTTATTGGTTTCCTGTCTGGGTTTCATAAAAAAAAAAAACACAAACAAAACCAAACAAAAACCCCTCACCACCCACGATTTTTTTCCTGCACAGAAACTTTTAAGATATATTAAATTTTGTCCCAGTGAGAATTGATGACTGATTTTAAAAGTATTTCTTATAGGGGCAATTCTTTTTAAAGAGAAACCAATGTCAGAGTTCTGTGAATGAAAGAGTAAGCTCTCCAAAATCACTGATGGTGCTGTCTTGCTTCTCTTAATTGATTGGTACTTTGGTTCTGAAACCTTGGCCCACAGACCATCAGTGTCCTGCAGAGAACTTGCTAGTAGAGCCTTTTGAGAGGAACTAGATACCATGATGATAGTTTCTCTGTCTTATTACTGCTGTTAAATTGTCTTAAAAGCAGTTAAATATTCATGAAACCTTTCACTAATCAGACTTCTTCTAGGAAAGCAATTCTAAGTGGGAAAATTATTTTTGTTTCTGAAGATGTTCTCCTTTTTAATATACATAAATAATAATTAATCACTTATTTATAAGACCCTATTGACATGGCTGAGGTGCTTGGGGTACTATACAACACCATCAAAACAGAATCAAAACAAAATGAGCAAAAGTTCACCCTCATTAGAGTCAAGCCAAACACAAGAAAAATTGCAGACAAGAAAACAGGATCTGCTTCTCTAATCATGCAGTCTCAACATTCGTATTTTTGAAGTGATGCTGGGGTTTGAAATATGTCAGCATAAGCCTCAAAGAATGTACAAATAAGGGTGAAGTCCCTTTGTTCTTCCATAAACTTATTTTTATTTCACATATCCTTATATGTTATCCTAGCTCGCCTATTTCAAACATGCGTAAAACCTGCAAGGTATTCTGCATTGCCAAGGCTCTGCATGCTGCCCCATACAACCTTCCTCAAATAAACTGGTGGAAAGAAGGTGCTCCAGGAGCTTGCAGTAAATGTTTCAAAATGTGACCCACTGTGTACCAGGGGAAGTTATAAAGCAAGGAATTTGGCCTTTGCCACCCTTGCAAATGAGAACTGTGGGGCAAATTCACCACTTGCAGCTCTGCGGACAAGGGAAAAATCATATTAGTGCAAAGATAACTTTTACAGACAGCTACAAAAACATGAATTTCAGTATCATCTGTCACAAACCTTGGAAAAAAGGCCTATAAATTAACACATGGACACATACACATTGAATCATTCAAATGCACTTAAAGAAGTATTTTTTTTAAGTTCCATGTGATCCATAGTGCAGGGAAACATCAGTTATTTTTTTCTGTCATATTACCAGGTACTATTTCCACAATATGGATTTTCAGATATGTAGACAGGCTGTACAAAACAAATGAATTTGTTCTTCTCTCTTAGACACCAGCCAAACTGTCACTCTTTACAAATAGGTTAAATAGGTTATGGAGGATAAATACAGGAGGAAAAAACAAAAGAAAATATATAGTGAAAGTTAGACTGTCATTAGCAGAAGCTCTTTCTGAAAAAGCTCAGGTCTTATACCATAGAAATGGGGAAAACAGATTAAAGCTGTTGCTTTGGTGCCTTAATAGAGTATCTATTTAATTTGAGATTATATAGTTCATAAGGAATAAATCCCCAAATATATTTCTAAAATCCTGCAACAGCCTTCAAAAATATCACAGTGTAATTTGCAGAATTCACTCTCTGGAGTCTGATTTTAGAAATATATCAATGCATAGGTGATTTAAGAGAGCAAAAGCTGATTTTGGGTTTGTATCTCAAGGTGCAACATTCACTCTAAGCAATAAGTTTCAAGGAAGCTCAGCTGGAGCTGAGGACAAGTATTAATGGTGGAAGTTCAAAGCATGAGTGGGAGCAGCAAGGATGGATAGACACAGGATTCACTAATGTGCAGGGAGACTGATGAGGGCTACACGCTCCTGTCCATCTGTACTTTGAGAACATCTCTCCTAATATATCATCTGACTAATTAAACAGTGTTTCACTCAGAGGGCTCCACATTGGATTGGACTTCAATATAGAGGTCAGATCCAGTGTCCATTAAAATCTCATGAGCAGAAGAGTTTTGGCTTTTACACTAGGGTCATCACTGTTACAGAGTACATATCACATTCAGTCCAGCTATGTATATGCAGGGACATACAGATCTGCAGCAGGAGAATGCTGTTTTCCTGATCCACCTTCCTGAATTTCATTTTCTTTTCCAAGAAAAGTGATGCCGAGCATTTCACTGCATTCATCTTTAAAAAAAACCCAAAAATGAAAGCCTTGTAAAAATGAGCTTTTTCACTATGCTTTTTGGCTGGCATTTTTGATGCACAGTCTGATCTCTGATGCTTGGGAATTCTGCAGTTCTGAAAACATTTAATTGTATGGGAGGAAAATATAAACTCTTGAATTGTCTATTATATTGCATAACTGCATCTTAAAAGCAGTAGAAGCAAATGTAATATCATCAGAATTCACATATAAGTAGGAAAAGATTAGGTGGGAAAAATTATTGAACAACTGACTAAAACTTATGGTCAAATATTTCTTTCTCCTAAAGTCAACTTCTGTCATAATCTATTGCACAGAATGTTCTCCATGAAAAAAAAAAAGTAATAAAAACCCCCAGCTGTTTACCTTGCTGGTTGTTTTCAACTTTTCAGAACTTCTTGCCTGAGTAAAACTTGTTTGTCATTAAATGCTGAAAACTTCAAAAATTGTATTTGGATTAACACAAACCAAAGCAATTTTCTTTATCCAATCATCTGGCATGAGTTCAAATTTAGGAAGTCAAAGTCTGTGATTTACATAGAGTATATTTAAACAAAGATCTAGGGGATCCACAAGTACCGTACAGTCTTCAACTCTTTCTTGTGTGAAATCAGTTTATGCAAGTCCGGTTCGTTGAACAAGGCTATTCAGTTTTGTTAGTCCCTTGAATTATTTTCTAGGTCATCAAAGCACTAAGAACATCAGAAAAACAAAACAACAATGACAAAAAAGAATCTAGACAAACAAACCCCCTCAAAAAACCTCTAGACCCTATAAGACTATATCCTTGTTATGCAAGGAGGTCTCCTGCTCACACACTTTAAGTTAAAACACCTCCTTTGAAGAACACAAATGGGATTGCTCAAAGTTAAGTACATGAAAAAGAGGAATCAAGGCTAATGGCTGTTTTGCCCAGTGGAAATCTCTCCAAGTTGTATTATTTCAGCTCCTATAAATATCCTAACAGGATTTTCATGCTGCATTGGAAAATTCCACAGCAGCAACTCAGTCTGTTTTATATGAATTCATTCCCCTCTTTCTTTTATGCCTGGTCATTTTTTATGTACAAACATGATACGCAGTTAACCAAATCATTTGGTAATTGTCTGAGTGAATCAAACAGTTGTAAAACCTGCATCATGCAAAAGCTCAAGGCAATACTAATTTTTGCCCTGTTCGTGATCATTTTTAATACTGCCTGTGTATATGTAAGTCAGAGACAGCCAGCACTATATAGCAGACAAATGTAAAGCCTTTTTTTTCTTTTCATTGTACTGTTGAAATCTGTGAAGTATAAGGAAAAGCAAAAACAGAGAGAAAGGACAAGTTCTTCCCATTTCCATAGCAGCATCAGGCTACAGTTGTGTTTATTTTTATAAAATGATATGTCTGTCCAGCTGCTTTGTTTATAAGTGCATTTCTTGTTTTTCCTAAGTTTAATAGAATTTAGGAAAATCCAGATAGATTATTTAGATGCCTTCCACTTGAAGAACCTTAGCCCTAACAAGGTGTCCTAAAAAGACAAGACCTGGGAGATGGTCTCCCTGTGGACTGCCTTAGCAGAGTCACCTGCATCTTCATCCATACCCCCCCATTCCAACAGACACCTACCACCAATGAACAAACACCAGACACAGGGGTACATGGGAAAGTCCTGCCTCCCATTCAAAGTCAAATCATCTGCTTCCTGTCAGGACACAGACCTTTCAATTCTTTGAGGCCAGACATAAAAGTAGGCAGAATAGGTCTTCTTAAAATATAATTTCCTGGTGCATAATGATACCTGTCTTTTAGAGCTTTGGACAGGGCTAGGGTATTTTCTAAGGGAGTGGAGTTTCAAAGTGTGCAGCTCCCACAGTAGGATGAATCCATCCTAGTCAATACTTAAGTATTGAATATCACAGTTACCTTGCAGTTAAAGTTTGCAAGTTGTTTCTAGCTGATACTGAACTGAAAGCTTTTGCTGCTTCAAAAGGGTTGCCAGGCACCTGCCTGGATTCAGTTCCTTTCAGATATAATGTCTTTGTCTCCTAAGGCAGGGTCCTACGTAAAGGATTTATGAGATGCTGAGAATTAAAACTATGGAGGATTCAAACAGATCAGTGCTAAAAGTGAACCCATTTTAGGAGTCGTTACCTGTCCTACTTCCAGCATGTAGGAAATTATAAAACTGGGATGTGTCCTTTAGCATCTCTGTGCCTTCGTTTCCCTGCAGAGGATGGCAGCCAAAATCTTCAGCCGCTGTGGTACAGCACAGATTGTGCAGCCTCTCCTTGCCAGACTTCAGGGATACTTCTCAAGGTGACTGCCCTCATTCATACATCTGGGGTTTTCACAATCAGGATCCTGGAATGAAAGCCAGCATATTACTGTCAGTGCAATAGATTAAAATGCTGATGCTACAGAAAGAAATAAGGGTAGAAGGTTCTGGATTCACGGACTCATTCAAAAGCAATATAAAATAAGTAGGGAAAATGACTATGTGGTACTGAAGCACAGTGGTGCCCATACTGAGAAAAGAGAGCAACCATTTCTTTCTGCTGATTTAGAGGGAGGCTGCCAAGGCACATTCAGTAAATAACTATTGTTCAGAGTCATCTGAACAAGGTTCTCTAAAAGCTGAGTTTGATATACAGGAGAAACACTCAACTGATTGTTATATAATAAAAATTGACTGCAGAGGAATGGACTTTATACAGAAGCTAGGACTGTATTTTGAGTTAGGGAAAGCTTTTTATTCTGTTCATTGAAGCCCTGGGCTTTATTCTATTGGAATTTACTTTTCCAGATGGCTCAGAATGCTGCCTGTCCTTGCAGCCCCTTCAGGGGCCAGGTAAAGGGCAGTGGTGCTGCAGAAACACAAAACAACTCCCAAGTTTCCTGAGAAACATGACTAGGAGGAGGATGAGAAACAGAATCTACTGAAGAGCCAAGTCTGCAAGTAGCTAAAAATGAATCTGAAGAGGGATGCTGTGCCTGTGAGAGTAAGGAAGGAGCATGTGCAAAGCAGTTGTGAAACAGTTATGGTTTTGTGCTTTGTAGTTAACTTGGTGTTAAAAAAACCACAGTGTTATTTTTAGCTCTTAGAAAACCCGAGCAAAAATGCTCCAGGCAGCTGCTATTTCTTCCGTCTTGAGTAAACATTTGGTTTTTGTCAGTTTGATGCTCAATCATCAAAATGTGGAACTTCCTACTTTCCCTTTCCCTTTCTCTTTTCTCTTTTCTTGTCCTTGTCCTTGTCTTTGTCCTCATTCGTGTCCTTTCACAACTTTCTGGAGCCTGCAGTTTTTAAGAGGAGGAGCTGCCCCAGAACCATTTCCCAATTCATAGGTGTCTGAGATGGTCAAATGTCTGATGCACCTGATTATCTGTCTTGTCTGAAAACTGGGTTTGATTTGGCTTCTTCAGACAAATATTTCTCACAGAAAGAAAGAAAAAGAGATAGGGGAGGTCATGCACGGAGTTATAATTTTGTTTGCCTCCTTCTCCCTGCACAGAGCTTCTCAGTCCTAATAGCTGCACCTGTTAGGTTGCAGTAATTTAATTGCCCCTTGATGATAAGGTGAAAAAAATGAGAAAGTATGACTGGTTTGTATGTTGCTCACATTCATTCCCTGCTTCTTCCTGGCCTATTCTAAATAATATAAAATGAGTCAGGCAATTTGGAGTAGGGCATAGATCACAAGATGTTGTTGAGGATGGTGTCACACATCTAAATTTCTGGGAAACAGTGTCATCCAAGGTCCATTCCAGATGGTTACAACAATTAAACACTGCCATGGGTTGACACTGAGGAAGTTAAAGAGAGAACTTCCTTCACTGGAACTGATGAGCACTCCTTACAAAACCTTCTGCAAGTAATGGTGAGCAGAATACAAGTGTTACATCCAATGCCTTCCTGGATGTCAGAAATGTGGACTGTATATTCTGATGGACTTCAGGATAACTGACATTCTATTATGTCACCAGCTCAGTAACTAAGGTAAAGCTAGATTTTTCAGCCGTTTATTTGCACTCAGGTTGAATCCAGGACATGCCACATTTCTGATACTTCTCACACCTGAGAGCTGGAAGCCTTGCTACCTCTCAGAGTGTCATATTCTGGAGGCATTCAGCATATGGCTCAAAATAAAAGGGGCTTCTGCAACTACTACTTTTCTTTCTGGGGTCAGGGATGGGAGGAAGTGGTAAGAGGAAATGGTTGTGGTCTGGGTAAAATTTGCAGCCTTTCCTCCATTTTTTTAGCCTGCTAGAGCCAGCCAGCAGTATGTGTCGGGAACAATATGTCCAGAAAGAATTGCTGACCTCAGCAGCAAGGAGCAAGTTCATTAAGACACACAAACCTCCTTTTTGTGGGATGGTACAATGTGCTATTGACTCATGTGGGCCGCACAGTCTAATCCCAAATTTTTGAGACTGACCCAGAATCTGGCACTCTGGCTTCTGCTGATTAATATCATCGTCTGCAAGCAAGATAGTCTAGCTTAACTGAGGCTGCATCTTCATGTTAATTTTCAGTATAAGGATGAAAGAATGATGCCATATAACTCTAACCATGGTTCCAACAGATCCAGATAGGAATTAAAACATGCACCAGAAGGAATGAAAATAAATTTGCTCTGGGTTCAGAGCGGTCTGGTAGAAAAAAGAAAAAAGAGAATGAATTCACAATCCTTGCTTATATAAATAGCACCTGTTTTGACAAATTTTGTATGCTTGTTTTCTGAATTAACATGTTTCCAAAATTCCACTCTTTTTCAGAACATAAATGACAGCATTGGCAAAAAACCCCCACAGGCTGTTACTATATATATGTTTATAATCTTTAAGCTTTGCAAGCAAGAAATTGTTGAATTCATCCAGTAATTCTTAACCTGTGCACACTTGCTTGGTCTTCAGCCGTAGTAAAACACAAATATCTGCTTATTGGGTCTCAAAAGGCTGTGACCCACAGCACTAGTCGTGTATTCCAGATGTGGATAACGGGTGCAGTGCTGGAAGATCTTCATTAATGACCCAGTCACTGACACAGAGTGAACCTTCAGCAACTTTTCAGACCATACAAAACTAGCAGGAGTGGCTGATACACCGGATGTCATGCTGCCGTCCAGAGGGACTCAACAGCTGAAGAGGTGGGATGATGAGAAGAATCTCCCGCTGTTCAGTGAGGGGAAGTGCAACGCCCTGCCCTGAGGAGGAGCAGCCCCAGCACCAGCACAGGCCGGGGGCCGCTCCTCTGGAAAGCAGCTCTGCAGAGAAGGCCCTGGGAGTCCTGATGGACACCAGGGAGGCCGTGAAAAGCACTGTGTCCTTGCCACTAAGGTGGTGAGAGGTATCCTGGGCTGCATTAGGCAGGGGGAATGCCAGCTGGTGGATTCATCTGGTTCTTCCTCTTCAGTCACTGCTGTCTACTGTGCAAAAGTGACACTGAAAATACTGGAGAAGAATCCAGTGAAACACACAGAACTTTTTAAGGGGCTTCTGTATCTTACATACAATGAGAGAATGAGAGAACTGTGACTGGCCAGCCTGGAGAAGAGATGGTCCAGGCAGTCTTATCAGCATACATAAATGTCTGATTGGAGGGAACGAAGAAGAGTCAGAAAGACTCTTCTCATGAGTGCTCAGTGACAGGACAAAAGGCAATGAACACAAGTTGAAATAAAGGAAATCCCCCTGAAATGTATGGAAAAACTATTTTACTGTGGGGATGGTCAAACACTGGCACAGGTTACCCAGGGAGGAAGTGGAGTCTTCATACTTGGAGATATCCAAAACCTAAGTGGACATAGACCTGAGCCACCCGCTGTAGCTGACCTTGGATGTGACAAGGGGCTCCACTAAAGAATTTTCAGAGGTTCTTTCCAACCTCAACTCTTTTGTGACTGCAGAATACTTTTCACACTACACCAGATATATTGCGGCAGTATTCTTTGAGCCGGTTTGTATTTGCATTTCTGACATGTCTGCAAATAACAGACACAGTTTTTGCTCTTAGTGTTCAAGCTAATTATTCCCTTGTGCTCTTTAGGATTTGGGTAGCTTTAACCATATTTAGCCTTTAATGACCAAGAATCAAGATGCCACCTTCTGTGCAGGACAGCACTGAAAGGCTCACACTTAGAAAAGCCCCAGCAGGGCAGATTTAAACAAGCTCCTTCCCTGGTTAGACCATCACAGCCACTCACGAAATGAAGTGATTTAACTCACGGGTGTCTGCCTGGGATTTTCAAAGAGGCTTACAAATTAGACATCACACTTGGTTTGCAATTTTTTACAAGACCCTAAGCAAACCCTGTAAAGCCCATAGGAAGCATGGTGAGTATTCTGATTGCACACTCCTGAAAATGAACAGGGCTGAGAACCACACCTCTATAATGTTGAAGTGTGAGGCACAGGAGATGGGGAATACAAACCCATTTTTGGCACCTAGTTTGTTTTCCACACATCTAAAAACATTTGAATATAATCATGACCTACTTAGAAAAGTGAAGAGGCTGGGAAAAACAAGTACAAGCAAAATATTTATAAAATTAGGACAAAACATACATAAGTAAAACTTGCAAAAATTCTTTGTAAAGCTCGTTACAACTCATTTAAAGTTTTGCTCATCCACTTAAGTCAAGAACATTACAGATTACTATTCTATTCAGCCAAACCAGATGGGATTCACCCATTGCCACAATTCCAAAGTATATTTGTCTCTTCTCTCTAATCCCTCTTTCTCTGACATTAATGCAAGAGTCATTGTAATGGGTAGGCTTGTTATGAAGAACTCAATAGTAATAAAAAATATAAAAATTGGTGTTCTTGTATTCCTCTTGTTGTTGAAGAATAAAATTATACTGTAAATTAAATCTGATTTTATGACATTTTGCATGCATATAGATCTTTGTGTGAACTCAGGGGAGCATACTTTATTTGAGCTCTGTATTCCTTATACTTTTTAATTAATTTTCTTTGTAACTCAGAATAAGTTTCTAATGGATTCTTGGAACAATATGGGGTCACTTGGGGGTGATTTTAATACCTGCAATTCCCATGGTTATTAATCAAAGACTTTTTAGCCTTTTAGATAAATTATCTGCCTTCTGTTTAGGAGATTGAGATTAAGCATGTGAGAGAAATTGTCCCTACTGACACAAAGAAAAAAACTCATGAAAATACAAAATGCAACATTTTGGATATCTCACAAAACTACAGAATATGCGGCAGATTTTCAGTTTTCTTTCATCTGGCTTCATGAAAATAATTTGCTATGAAAATAGCAATGATTCTGAAAAGGGGTGATTTTCATTTACTGCCTATAAATCTCAGAAGCTGTCAGAACCAGTAAAAAAAATTTTAGTTGAGGATTTACCATTTACAAGGGACAGGATTTTTAAAAAGTTGTCAGGCTTTTTAAGCACCTAAGAAAGAAAGAAAGGTGTTCAGTTAGCAAGTTTAGTTGGGAATCTAAATTTGCATACCCTTGAACAGTAATTGTTACATTTTCATATGCTGAGTCATACAAACAGATGCAGTTTTTTATGCAATTGATTTGATTCCTCTTGACTTCATGGTGTCCGATAATTAGAAAAATCCTGGTTGATTTTCTGTTCACTAAAGAAACAAACCAGTTTGTTTTCCATACTTTTCCACTTGATCTATAACCACATAACTGTAAAGTAATGTCATAGAGGGATACCAAAGATGAAAGAACATACATCTGAATTGACACATTTTCTGTGTGTTTATATATGCAAATATATATATATATATAGCCTAATATCCAGTCTCACAGTTCTGCTCATCCATTCAACAATGGTTAATCTGAAATCAATAACTCTCAAAACTCAAAGAATTTAAATTAGCTGTGGACTTGACTTCAGCTTTTCACATACAAGCATCCTCACATTCAAGGTGTGTGAAAATTCAGTGCTTGTCTCTAGCTCACTCCTGTCTCTCTGTCAGAATGAAACTAATCACATTTCACAAAAGCGTTTTAAGTGTTTACAACAGCTCTGTTATCATAATGTCTAAGTATTTCACAAATTTTCTTCACCTGAAGAAGGACCTGGTTTATCAGTTTGCTAACCTGAGACCCAGCTGCCCCCGGAGGACAGTGGTTTTAGCTGTTCAGTTTACATGGGGGACATGAAGCAGTTTAACTGCATCTGTGCATTGATCCAGCTGAGTGGATTCACCTGGACCTGTAACACATGCAGGCGACTCATCAGGTCCCATCACCTGCTTCAATTGCACTGCTTTATAAACTCCAGCTGGCTCCTTCAGTCCGTGCTGTGCAGCAAGGCATTATATTCTTTCACCTGCATGAAGTAAAGACTGGGTTAGTTATCTGAAGCCATGCAGAGGCTGGTCAGAGGACCTGGACACTGCTTTCATAAATGTAAGGCTGTTGCTCATTCTGCATCCTGTCTTCTTTCTTAGCCACCACCTACACATAGCTGGGAAAGTAGCAAGGCGAGGGGAAGACAAGGCAGAAAGTCAGCAAAAATTATTAGCAAGAAATAAAGAAACCTAAGTGGGTAAACAACCCCCCCCAAATATGGGGTCAAAACAAACCTAAGAAACATTTTTCACTTTCATCTCTCAGAGGCAATTTTCTGGAAAGAGAAAATACCTTGATGAAAGCCACATAGAGAAGTCAGAGGATAGACATGAGATGAACAAAACAGCCCTTGAAGACAACTCTACACAGTGATGTACAATGTTCTCCGTAGCAAGTATTTCTTCCCTATGGAGAGCATTGCACATCACTGCACAGGGCTGCATTTCACAAATTGGAAACCATCTTCAGAAAAATGCATTTGTAGGCATCATAGGGTATACAATGTAAACTTTGCTTCATCATTGTGATATTATGAATGCTACATGTCTTTTCTTCCTAGAAGAATACTTCAGAGGTCTTGAAATTTATTCTGCCGACAAAGTAGAAAGATTACCATAAATACAAGTTTTCTCCATGTAGTGTAGAATATGCAGTGCACATTTTGCATGTCCATGGAAGGAAACAGTCAAAACACATATTATATATACATGTATTTTTCTATACACTGAAAATGGAAGAAGAGAAGACACACAGGTTTCAAGTATGTGCAAATACCAGCAGGTCTTTTTAAGCTATATGTGTTACTTGTATTCAAAACCCAGGCTTAGCATTTTGCAGAGCTGTCTCATTCTGAAAGTGAAGTGATTCTTCATTTGCCATGATCCCTTCATGGACTTGTGGGCAACTTTATGACATTAAACATGGCAGGAGCATATTTGTTTTGTAATTAGAATGCTAAAACGGTTATTAGAAACATCATCCAAATTTTCTGTAATTCAACTCTCAGCTTCATTCAGGGGCACAAATGGTCAAATGGCTCAGGCTCACATGTGAAAGAGAGGGAAGCAGTGTGAGTCAGACCAGATGGCTGTCGACCTTAAGGCAAGATAGAAATGGATGGGAAAAGGTTTTCTCAGCTGTGCTTATTCTAGGCACTGGTCCAGAAACTCACCTAGTCCGGGTAAGGGAAAAAGTTTTACTTTTTAGTATTGAAGAAGTTCTAGTTCAAAAATAATATCTTTGTTTCTAATAATGCAGACACCTTTGTTAATGTCTTTTAAGATACATAAATTGGAAGACAATAGGAAAAAAAGCAACAACATTTACTTTCTTGAATCACAGCATTCCAGAGTTTGAGTGCTATGAGCACACCCTCTCTTCTAAAATCACACACTGCTAACAATTATTACCATTCTTCAGAGCTGACCATAGGAAAAACACTCTAAAGAAAAAGAACTTATGTATAAGCTAAATGCATGTTTTCCTTTTGAAACAACTTGCAATTTGAAGGTCCTCATTCTCTACTATATGAAACGTGTTATGATAGGAAGTTTTCAAAAGCTGAAACAAGACTCTGAAACAACCTGAAATTGTAATTATTATTTTCGTTTTTCTTTGAGAGAATTAGGTATCTACTCCTAGTTAATTAGGTATTTATCCTAGTTAAAAGAAATCAGATTTCTAAATTTTGAAATCCTCTGTAAAATGTCAGTCGCTTTCTATCAAAACAAATGCTGTGTGATTCAAGGTTTGAGTCAAAGTCTTTTGAAAACAGTGGAAGATGTTTAAGTCTGTGTACTCTGGTTTTGATCCACAAAGGCTTAACTTATAGACTGTGAGATAAAGTTACATAAAGGAGTCACCTCTCTGTAGCTGTATATCTTGACCCACTCTAGTGCTTTGCTCTTGTAATGGTTTATCCATGACTTAACAGATAAACAGAATGGAATATAATCAGAAAATCACATCTAAGTTACAGAAACATAAAAGTAAACACCTCTCCATTTATTTTCACATACACACAAAAAAAAAAAGGAAAAAAGAAGGAAAAGGGAATTATTTCTTTTTCTTCTTGGGAATCCACTTGAAGCATTAATTAAGCATGTTAACTTGAATGTGGTAAGAATGTCTGCAAAGTCTTTTTGTCTGTTTTACTATTTTGTAATTTTCTGTGGTTTGTCTTACTTTACAGCCGTTCCTCTAATATTACCAAGATATTATTATTCCTGAGAGTGTAGTTATGTTATGTTGTATTCTTTTGAGTGGGTCAAATAACCTTTATAGTGCATTTTTAAAGAATCAGTGATGCCTAAGGAGTCTACAATATATGCTGCTGACTGGTAAATTATATTTGTATTTAATTATGCAATACTGCATGGAATTGAGAACATATTGCACAAAATGGCTTTGACTGACTGTTACATACTTTCTGCAGGTGTTATTATACACCAGGCTAACATAGTTATCTCAGTGCTGTATGGAAATGAAGGAGTTCAGCACTGGGAGTGTTATATATTTAGAGATTCAAAACTGTGTAGTTTGCTTTACTGGTCATGCAACACTTCTCATTCAGACAGACTATACAAGCTTGCAAAAAATCATATACACCCTGCAGAATTTGATATTTGGTAATGAAAGCCAGGTCTGTTAGCAGAGCTGAGGATGCTAGTGTTTCATATTTCCCCAAAATACACTTGACTTCATGGGAGCCCTACTGAGTGGCAAAAAATGAGAATCTGACTTTGTGTGCACTGTCACACGGGAATGTCGTGGGTTCGTTACATGAAACCCATGAATCACTTTGATGTTATCTGGACCTGTATTATGATAGGAACTCTACAGGCTGGTAAAATATGCTTCTGAATCATGTAGAATGCACTTACTGCTCTTGGGCATTGAGTCAGATATTGAGACTGCCCCCCACTGTGCCCTGAAACACATATTTTGTGCAGCATGGGTGCATATGCGGCCAGAAAAGGCCGTTATCTGTACTTTGATTATTCTTTCATTATATCTTCACACAGCTAAACTGGCAAGTCTTCCTGTTTCTGTTTAAAAACACAAACAACAGCTAGGGAGCACTTACCATGTTTTCTCACTTCAATATTTGAAGATTATATTGATTTGAGAAAATGAGCAAATAATGAGAAGTACTGCAGTCTGGTACAGGAAGACTGAAAACTTTTAAGTGTCAGGACTAATAGAGGGAAAACACAAGCTGTTGATGGTAAGAGCAAAATTGTGAGTTTTAAACAAACAACAAAAAGAAAAAGTTATCTTCTAATCAGTTAGAAACAAAAAGTTATCTTCTAATCAGTTAGAAACTGAGGCATCCTGACACAAAAAGGATTTATAAATTGCTGAAAAATAATATTTTTTTAGCCCTGAATTCAATGTTCAGGCACAATGATGAGTTCAACCAAGATGTAGAGATGCATCCCCAGATAACTATGTTACAAATCAAAGCTAAAATCACAGCTGCATGAGACACTGCCAGATGCTGAGAGTATGGATCATACCAAGCACAGTCCTCCAGGAAAGAGGGTGAAGAATCTGAAGTCTGGGTATCCCACAATACACACAAATACTGAAGAGCGAAATTAGACTGCACCAAGACAGAAAACAAAATTACCAGAGAAAAGAGTATAAACTAATTGCACTGAAAAAGAACAAAATTAGGACTCCTTAATCATGCCATTAGGTACCAAGAAGGTTGAAAATGAAAGTCTTAGTAAGGAAATTCCCTGCAGGAATTATTTTTCTTTTGAAAACTCACTGAAGTGTGAAGCACTGCTGAACTTAAGTGGCTACTTGATCTTCTGAACAAAGGAGACATAGGGAGCTATACGGCAAGAGAAAAGGGCAGGAGCAGAAGACAAGGGGATGGAAAGCAAGAAATAACTATTTTAAGAGCCAAAGGCTGCAGCAGAAACTGGGCAGAGGTGAACCAGACAGTGAGCATATGCAGAGCAACAGACAGACTTTTTAGCCAAAGGCATACAATTTGAATCCTGCTGCAAATTTCTCAACAAGTGACTTTATGCGCAAAGTGCACTGTGTTCTTATGAGGCTGAAAAGGTTCTGCTGAATGCTCACTGCTTTGTTAACTTAGCAAAGAGGCTCAGATTAAGAAGTTACACATAACAGCAGATCTGTAGATGTGTCCATGCATCCGACTTGCAGTGTCTGAGTAGGAATACCTCATCTGTTTCTGTGGATCTGTCTGCTACTGAAAACATAATTTGTAGTGCTGATGTCTTATGGTGGATCTCTAGTTCTGGTTGCTGATTTTGAAAATTGTTGTTCCTGGCATTATTTATAAGATGAGTGCAATGTTTTTTTCACAAAGATTAACCTTCTCGTGCATACTTAATAAAAATTACTGCCATAAAAAATCCTATTTGACCCAGTGTAAGAGATTAATACAATGTTTAAACCCAATTTCAAACAACAGGAGAAAGATCTTAAACTTTAGGAAAGCTCTGGTGAAAATCTTTTGCTTAACTCTTTTTTTTTTTTTCAGTAAAGAGCAACTGAAAACTTCATGTAATTGTGGAAGCCAAATACTTCAAATTATCCATTCCAGATTAAAAAAAATGTAGCTTAGAACTTGTCTTGCACAGGTCTAATTCAAAATCATGAAAGACAATAGAAGACCTTCAAAGTGCTTTGTAAACAGGCTGGGTTGCTCCCCTTTGGGTGCAGCAGTCAAGTTTTTCTCAAGTAATTTTTGCCTTTCTGACCAATTAGCAATTGCACTGAAATCACTTACATATTTCCATTTTCTTTCTTTTTGAACTCTGTGTTTTCCAACACATTCTGAATGAATGAATGAGAGTGCCAACTAATTTCTACTAGACATACTCAGTTTCTGAATACTTTAAAATATTTTCCTCTTTTGGTTACACCTTTTATCTTTTTCTCTACTTTTTTAAATGTTATTCTTAGCAAGATCAGGTTTTAGTGGAATCACACAAGATGTTAGCCAGATAACAGAACTGGTCTCTAATTCATGCTGTAAAACATTTCTAATTATGGACTACAATAGTGACAATTATTCTTGTGCTCTGACTTTTCCTGTACTCATTACCACTTACCTCCTCCTCCAGTCAAGGATTTTTCACTTTGTTAGACTTTCCTCCTTTAGGCACAATTGTCATACAACAAAACTCTGTAAGACTTAAAAGTGCTGCACAACAAATGTAAACTAATGTAACAGCTTCTGGAATAAGACTGATCTTGTTAGCACAAACCCTTTGATTTTTTTTGGTTTCTTTGACATAGAAAATCAAGCCTGCAAGGAGTCATATTTCAGCGTGTATCCCATTAATTTAAATACTTCTATTCAGATAAAATGAATTTATTAAGTAGGTTTTGTTAAAGTCATTATTAATTTTCTTCTGTGGATTCCATCTCTTGTTGTTTATTCAGTTTCATAAAGAAAAATAATCGTGTTTTGGTTTCCACAGAGTATAGAGCTTTGATATAGAAGTGGGTTCCTGAGAAATATTTATTTTGCAGTAACTCATCATTCCTACTATTAAAATAGCAGGTGTCAAAAATATCCTGTTCAATGTCAAAAAGACTGCTCCTTTGTCTTTTCATTATATTCTGATTTTATTTTTGTTCTGTATTTACAGAATCACAGAATGGGTCAGGTTGGAAGGGACCACAATGGGTCATCTGGTCCAACCTCCCTGCTCAGGGAGGATCATCCTAGAGCACATGACACAGGATTGCATCCAGATGGTTCTTGAATATCTGCAGAGAGGGAGACTCCACCACCTCTCTGGGCAATCTGTTCCAGTGCACAGTCAACCACAGAGCCAAGAAATTCTTCCTCATGTTTAGGTGGAACTTTCCATGCATTGGTTTCTTCCCCTTGCCTCTAGTCCTATTGCTTGGCACCACTGAGGAGAACCTGGCTCCATCCTCTTGGCGCTCTCCCTTGAGATATTTATACACATTAATGAGGTCCCTTCTCAGTTGTCTCTCCTTGAGGCTGAACAGGCCCAACCCCCTCAGACTTTCCTCATAAGAGAGGTGCTCCAGACCCTTGATCAACTTTGTATCCCTCTCCTAGACCTGCTCCAGGAGCTCCAGGTCTCTACTGTGTTGTGGAGCCCAGAACTGGACACAGATGTGGAAGCACCAGTGCTGAGTAGAGGGACAAGGTAATCATCGACCCACTGGCAATGCTCTTCCCAATGCAACTCAGGATACCATTGATCCTCTTGGCCACAAGAACACACTGCTGGCTCATGGACAGATGTCCACCAGGACCCCCAGGTCCTTCTCTACAGAGCTGCTTTCTGGCAGGTCAGTCCCCAGCCTGTGTTGGTGCATACAATTGTTCCTCCCCAGATGGAAGACCCTGAATTTGCTTTTGTTGAATTTCAGAAGGTTCTTCTCTGCCCATCTCTCCAAGCTATTATTCTTAAAATGCTTAATTAATCACTAGTTTTACTAGTTTTCTTAACTTAATTTATCACTAGTTTTACTAGTTTTCTTAATTATTCTTAATTATTTTTATTAATGCGTATAATTAATTTGCTTTATATGAGAACTACCAGCTGACTTACCTTTGAATTTGTACAGTGCTTACTCTTGTGGACTCACAGTAAGGACTTTTCATACAATTGCAAATGGTGAAGAGAGTGGCAGGACAGACACTCCCATAGTGATCACATGCCTAGTTCCAGTAAGAGTCTATTTGAGCTAAGCAAGAGATTAAGCCATGGGAATGACGGGCGAGCCTCTCTGCTTCTTGCACACATTCAGGCTTGACCCTCATGTGGGATGTCTTCTCATTAGTGTCAGTTACAAAGGGCAAAAATTTGTCTGTGTTAAGATGTGTAATGAAAGTATGAGTGCACTTTGCATGAGTTACTAAATAACCTTTGCTGGTGAGAAATTTCAGTTATTACTTACCTGAGATGAACAAATATAAACTAGCATTCAATATTTCATCCTAAGTCCTCAGGGCATGCAAAATGTCTCTGCCTTCTTCCCCCAAAAACCCACTTTCCAGAGCAGTCTTTAAATCGTTTAATAATGTTCTGAAAAGGAGATATAATTAGGAAAAGAAATATCTATTTCTCTGAAAAAAAAGAAGTCAAAAAAGAAAGAGGATATGCAAAGCATCTACAATGGATTGCGTCCTTTGCCTAGTATCTCCTTATCTTCTTATGAAGATAATTCATGAGTGAAAGCCTCTTCTGTTGGAATGTCAGTATCAATGTCAGTTAGTGGGATCCAACTTCAGCAGAATTTCCTTGTGGTGTTGCTGTAAATAGATTGTGTTGATTTGGCTTGTTGTGTTTTGAATTTTCTGTTGTCTGAGTTAATTACATGTTGGAAACATGGGACAAAATAATGCATGTGAACTACTGAATTAGCTGGAGTTTTATTCTTCTTAAGCCACAAAGCCAGAATCTGTTTTTCTTTTCATATGAAAGGATCCTGCAGGGAATACTTACTGCATAGTAAACCGTGGCTCCAGCTTCACAGGGAAAAGGAGGAGAGATGCCTTGACACTTTTAAACACAGAGCTCACCTCTGCTGAATCATGGCAGAGCACTTAAACTGAAAATGTAAGCTTCTATGTGCAAAGTGAGCCAGCAAATTGCAGAACTTCACAACTGGGAGACTGAAACATGTCCTGAAAGATAACTGTGCTTTTTATTCATGTTGGACAACAGCTTCCATGTATGATGGCAACGTTTGGTGAAGGTACTGATTTGCTCGCATATGAAAAGAAACTCTGTTACCATACAAGCAAACAGGAATTTTTGCATTGACTCGGATGGTATAGGCTGACAATCTGTATGAGTTGCTTCAGCTTAAACATAAAATTTCAAGCAATGGTGAAAATAAATTTATAAGCTCATATGCTTGTTTAAAAACTGATCCTAAGTATAAAAATACTGTTTCTGCAAATGAAGACATACAAGTGAGATAAAGTTACATTTTATGGTCAGTCATTTTACTATAAGAAAATTAAATCCTATTTATCACTAGTAATATCTTTGTAGCTTCTGTCTTATCCTTTTCTTGTTTGTTTGTTTTGTTTCAGCTACCCAGAAAAAGCTCATTCCAATATGCTTCTGAGAAAACTTTGTTTCTGAGACTCTGCTCCTAGCACCTACACCTCTGCTGCAATGAAGTGTTCACCTCTTTAGAAGCCCCTTATCTTCATGTTCCTCACAGTTCTGGGAGGTAACTTTTCTAAGACCATGTCTCTGTGTTACCTCTGCAGCTGGGGCTTTAAGCTCTCCCGTATGAATGCATCAGTCTATTTGCTCAACGTGTACTGCCCACCGTTCACAGGCCATACCATCTTTCTTCCTCTGTCTGTGTTACTATTTCATATAAAATATTCTAGACTTCATGTGGAGTACACCTGCCTTCTTTAAAAGTTACCTTCCTTATTTAAAATAAAAGTAACGTAAATCTAATTTTTACAAACTTTCTTTCATCATTTTTCTCTCCCTGTATGACTACTTGATACAAATTTATTTTAAAGAACTTGGATTTTTTAGGTTCTGTCTTCCACATTACTTGCTGCCTTACTGCATTTTTGGGGGAAGGGTTTGGGGTTTTTTGTTGGGGTTTTGTTTTTTTTGGGGGGAGGGTGGGGTGGTTAGTGTGTTAGTCAATAACTTAAATTTGGTTGAAAAATCACATCTTTCCCTCACATAGATCACCAGTGAAACTAATGATCACCTCCAAACAATTTAGTAAGGAACTGCAACAGCTCTGGATTTATTTTCTTTTCTCTGAATTCTGCTTCCGGTCCTGTTTTAATTTCTTCTGACCATTTTTATTCCTAAGGGCATCCTAATTATTTCTTCCATTCTTACATGCCAGAGATATGATTTCACAGCTTTCATCCTTGGTTTTATTCTTTCTGATATAATCAGCTAGTTCACATTCAAGAATCTGTAACTTTTTTCATGGTTGAAGAAGAAAGTGTTTATGAATAGAGATATTTCCTTTTTGGAATCCTTATTTTTTTTTCAACAAGGAATATTTTCCCAGTTCTGTGTCCCTGAATTTAATAGGAATCAATAAAGAAGGTGCTTTTACTCTGCCAGATGTTTCCAAATTATTTTTCTGGCACTTGGTCCCTTTAGTTTTCACTCTTATGTCTTTCTTTATTCCTTAGACCACCTCTGTGTTCTTAATATTGGAATACTAACACAAATTTAACAAGAAAATTCCATTAGTAGGGAGTGTATTTATTAATGAATAAAAGTTATTCAGCTATAAAGAAAGAAATAATCCTTTTGTTTGATTTCATCAGGAAAAGTGCAGGCATATCTTGAAAAATATATTAAAAATTAAAATTGCATTAAAATCTGAATTATACAGAATATATGGAGGTGAAAGCGTTTTGTTGGTGCTACAAATTCTTCTTGAACCATGTGTTGTTTTGGTTTTTTCTTTCCTGCATGTAGCCATGAATAAAAATGAACCTACAAGCCAAACTTGAATTTGCAATTGCATGCATTATCTTTATGTAGAATGGTCACATTCAAACTAACTTAACAATTTTAACTAAATACGTTGCCAAGTAGGATTTCAGCTTGATCATGGACTTGTATTGTTGTAGAAATAGATAATCAAAATTAAATCCAGCTCACATTCCAAAATAGGCTGTCTCTTTAGAAAAGAGAAATCAAATTATTAAAGTCTATTTGTGCAACAGTAGAAGATTGAGAAAAATTTCAATAATCATTGCTTTCTATTTAGCAAGAACACAATATTTCCATAAACTTAGTATGAGCAAAAACCTCTATGTTAAATCCAGAATGAATAAACTAGCTGAACTTAAAAGGTTCTGAAGTAAGAGTTATTTCAATTTAATAGTTTTATGCTGGTCTCTGAGTACTCAGGGACTTAGTACTTTGAAACAGAATTGGCATAACAATCAGTGAAGTGAATGATGTCATTTCCCAAAAGGCCAATTCAGGTTCTCCTTTTCCAGACAGATATTGTATGCTCAAACTTTGTTCTTTATTAAACAGAGATATGTAAACCTCAAGAAGATATTAATTTCAAACTTTGGAATAGAGTTAATACTTGAATTTCATAATTCGAAGGTTAAATCTTCTCTATCAGTCCAATCTGGTTGAGTAGAGAAGGGAAAAAGGACAATTAAAAAACCCCTATAACCTCTTCACTACTCCTACATTTTTCTTTGGCTTTATTAATCTCTTCCTCTCCCCTTTCATTTAAATTTATCTTTTGTTCTGTTTATGACCATCCCAGTTTTCAGACAGATTTCTGGACCTTGCAGCTGTTCTTTGGCTGAAGTGGTATGGAAAGGTAGCTGTGAAGAATTTTCTTGGTAAATTTCATTATTTTCTCCTACTCTGAAACACTGTTGACAAAGATGAGATTTAAGGTTTAATATTAGTTGATGACTCTTCTTAGCTGAGGTACAAGAACGGTGAAGATACTTCAGTTTGTGTTGTTCTGTATGTTGAGTTAAATATTTAATATAGAACTATATAGTATATGTGTCCAAATTAAGTATTCAAAAAAGTATTTAACAGTTTTAATTCTCTTTCAAAGAGTCTCAGAACACTCCAGGCAAGATATACACACACATGCTAAGTTCAACAGTATCTTTGCATGCTCTATATAAGATGCAAAATATGTGGCAAAAAGAAATGAAATGAATAATTAAAAAGCTTCATCATTACCATAGTGCTTGGAATTGGTCTAATTTATTTAATTTATTTGGTGCTAATTTGATTTCTTTTCTCTTATCCTCCTTGGCCTGGATCAATTCCACTTTACATTAGTCTGTGCATCTAAGATTTGCTTCCAAGAGCAGTAAGATGAATCATGCTTTGGAGGTAACTGCTTTTTCCTTTAGCTATTGAGGTAAAGACAACTCACCAAACCTAGGTAAAACTCTGTCTGTTGTCCAAAAGGACCATTTCCCAGATGTGTAATGCTATCACCTGCTGCTCAGGAAAACAAAAATTATGTGCTGGGACCAGGTCTGTTCCTAAGCTAAGCATTAATTTCTAGGAAAATTCCTTTCTAGGGTGAATGCATTTTACATGAAAATATCTCTACAATGCGTCCCCTGGACATCAGGTAACCACTACAGAAGCACACCTTCCCTGCCAAAAAAGTTAAGTCTTGGTTGAAGTCTGGTGAGGTTCTCAAAAAGACAAGAGCTTAGCACTTTTCCATATTTTGCTTTGTATTTGAAGTAACCACAGTGAGTGGGTCACACACAAATTCACACTTGCCCACACACATGGAAGGGGTGTCAGCTGTGGGGATGTTTGCATTGAATGTGCATGTTGCCAACCACTACAACTGAGGGTAATGTTCTGCAGCTGAAATTGCTTTGATAGTTTGAGCTGTGTTCATTCAAATACAGAAATACAAGAACATGGCCATTGTTAATGCTTGTAAGTATTACCTAGTGCTTGGAAACGTCATGTGGTCTTAAAATAACCAGTGGTTGCAGGCCTCTCCTCTCTGTCTTTTTGCTAATTGCCATGTTAATGAATTGTTGACATGTGGTTGTGAGGAAAATGTCAGTGATTACACAGCAGAAAGGTGAAAATTGCAACAGTGAGCATAAGTAATGCCAAGCTCTAGGTAGATGTCTTGATAGCCTTTTGTGGCACTCATTTAAATTTCAATTGTCTTTTTTTTATGCACAGCTAGGACTGGCATATTGAATTCATATAAACACTTAATATAAAATTCTAGCCATTCATTATGAGATTATTTATTTTAGTACCAAAGTTTTCCTTTAATAATTTATAAAGGGAGAAATAGCTACTTGTGAGGTTGGTATCTGGGTTGTTTATAAAGATAAAGCCTGGGAAGTAAAAAAAATTCAGAGAATAATGCTATACAGGAACTTAGCACTAAAGCAGGCTAGTTTTCGACTAGGCCATCATAATTCTATATTGAGCCTAATGTAAACCCCCTAACTACGTTGCTGATCCCCAGGTAAATTTTGGATCACAGAAAACAGGGACCCACATCTGGAATTCTGACAGTGTGTATTCAAGCTGCAGAGGGGTTCTTCCTCTAGATCTGATCCCATGGAACCTCTGAGCTAAAGGTAAATATTCAGAGATCTGATGGTCCCTTCTCACTGTTACTGGGAAAATGCAGGTCTGAAGCACCAGCTGAGTGGCAGCCCCAACATGAGGACAAATGACCAAGCTCTGTAAGAATATCAGTGCATTCCATTTACGTGGCCGTGTTTATGGAACGACACTAGGAAAACCCCATGTGGCATTATTTGGTACCACCCCTGGAAGTGGACTACAAGGCAAAGACCCAACGGGAGGGTGAACCAACGGGACCAATGAACCATAAGTTGCTTAGAAGGAGCTACAAATACACACAGAATTTTGCAAATGAGTTGGAAAACAAACTATTTTCCCAAGAAACTTCCATTTGAGCTAGTGAGCTCTTTATGGAAAAATAAGAAGAATAAGTTATGTACTATGTCTGTTCTCTATAAAATTCTGAGAATTTATTATTTGTAAGAGGACAGTAAGGTGAACTCAACTTTTAAACAGGGAAGAGATTTTTGCTCCTACATTTTCAAAAGAAAAAGAAAGCAAGAGATTTTTTCATTTTTATTGAAAATAATTTTTTTCTTGCTTTATTTAACTATACAATAAGATAAAGAGTAAAAACTTACTTTAAACCACACTTTAAGTTTTATTTTTAATGGTTGTTTTCTTCAAGAAATATTACTGAATAATAAAGCTCCAGATCTCAGCATACAATTGCAACTGATCTATAGTTATTACAGTGAAACCACTGTAATTATTTAGTTTATTAAAACTGCAGTAAATCAGTACTAGTAATAGTAAGAATAATAGTAATCATATTTAATAATAGCTGCAAGTTATTATCTCTATATTTACTGTACTGTTATAATAATTATAGTTCAACTAAATGGTTTTATTTAATACAATGCCTAAATTTACCATGGCAATTTCATTCAAGTTTCTTCCTATATATATTTCCTAGAATACAATAAGTAAAACTTCTGGTGTGAACTAGGAAGACTTCATATGTGTTTTTAAAAACTGTCATTAAAATAATTGGTAATTAAATAATATGGCTTAATAAATTTGAGGCTTTCATGAATGAAAAAAAATTTGTCTTCTGTCATGGTACAAGAAATTTCTGCAACATGCTGAAACTAATTTTTGAGACTAAAAGGGAAAATAAATTATGTGTTTAAGAACATTTGATAGATTTGTTTTCTTTAAAATTTTCCAAATATTTTTTAAAGTGGTAGACAGACAAAACAGTCTCTTTACTATCTTGTCTTAGTAAAACAAAAGTTACAAACAGTGAAAATGGATAGAGAATGGACAGCTTCTGCACATAAAGGGGCAATTTCACTTTTTTTGAGAGCTGGATTTATCTCTGTGTTAGGCATTCCAGTTTCACACATTGAATCTCATGACTTTCTGTAAGGCCATTTGCTTTTCTCCTGTAGCTTGCATATTTTACAGTCCTTACCAAAAACTCACTGACACCATTTTTGTACATCCACATTTCCTTCTGTAATATTTCCTTCATATCACCCATTACAGGTTATAATCCAGAACATTTTGAAACCTCAATGACCTGCTCTCTGGTCAGACAAAAAACCTATGTCCTAGTCTATGGGTATCCCTTGATATTTTCAAGCTGACAATTTAGGAAATGGTTATTTCACTGCCACCTTGCTACATAGGGTTCATATGAATGTCCACCCATAACCCACCTCCCACTGGCCTGGTGGTTACAGGTCTGTGCAGGTCTTCCCTACCTGAGCTCAGAGAGTTAAACTTATAAAAGCAAGAAAGCTTTTAAAACTCCTGGGCTAGAATCAGACTATTTATGAGCTCTCCCTTCTGAAGGAGGATGGGAAAAACCAGAAAATAAAGAAGTGTACACAAATGCCTAAGCATGGGCCGTTTCATATCTTATGTGATGAAGGAAAGAACCTTTCTTCAAGTAGGACACATCAAACTTAAGCCTATTTTACCCAAATGTTTTCGTTAAATCAGGAAGAATAGGGTATTTGTTAAGGTCTTCTCTCTCTTCCACATACAAAAATTACAGTGTCACTACACAGCCAGCATGATAACCTCTCCTAGTGTGAAGAGGGAACTCATGCTATAATGAAAGGGAAAACAGTTTAAGATTGCCCAACAGAACAAAAAGAATTCTAAGGTTAGACAGTCACTGTATTAATTAAAGACTTATTTTTCAAGCTTAGACAAGCAGTGAGACTATATAGTTAGTCATATGCAATCACAATCCCAAGCACTTCCAGAGAACCTGAATCTGGTAGGAACTAAATTTCCTGAATTATCTCCAGTTTAGCACAATGTAGTAGAAATAAATTTCAGAACGTCTCTCACAAACCTCAAATATGAAATCCATGTGAAAATCACTCACTATTGAAAAAGTATTTTTTCTATAATTTTATGAGAAAGAAAATGCATGATTTGCTAGCTATGAAAATTTTTGCAGCTTTAAGACTTGTGGATATCTGCAACTACTTGTCAACATAGGCAAATAATAAATAAAATAATATGAAATTATAAATACAGTTAACAAAAAAATTGAAATATAATGTATTCATATCCTGATTTGCCTGTCATTCAAGTTCTCTTCATTTAAATAATGAGTTGAACTTTTTTCTACTTAGCAGAGAAAAACCATTTTTTGTATTTATCAAATTATGAAAATTTTAGTCAGTAGCTATACATGTGTGATAAACTTGTTAGAAATTCATGCACATGTAAAGGCAATCAATGTCAGCATGATGGGAAAGAAGAACAAGAAGTGGAGCTTGTAGGGAGTTCTGACTCACAAAGAACCAAGATGAAAATATGCTATGAACAGTCTGAGTGAGCCTGTGAGAAAGAGTTCACTCTGCCATGACAAAAGAAGTCACTGGGGAACATGATGCTTGCCAGCACAAAGAAATCTAGCAACAGGCAGGAGGTGAAAGTCAAGAACCAATGTGTATGAAGGATCTAAAATAAATTTAATTCAGAAAGCGACAGAAAACTTCCCCCTAGAGGAGACCTTTGTTTTACGTTATCACAGAACAAGCAGAAACACAACTGAAGGGGTTATTGCTGTGTCTGCCAGGTGGAGGCCAGTCACTGGAACAGACTTAATCATTAAACAGGACCCTCCACCCATTGGCAGGCTCTGATGGACAAAAAGCTGCTTTTGATTGTGTGTTCAACCACGGCTGCAGCTCTGCAAGATCAGCAAGCTGCATGGGATAATATTATGATGAAGATGCCTTATTTGTTATTTAGGCTTCAGAAGCAGATGTAACCCTCCAAACAGACAAAAAGCCCTTTCTGCACAACTCTCCAGAAGCACATAGGGTCTCTGGGCAGGCCCTGAGGAGCACACAGGCTGTAAGATGTCAGTAGTCATCACCAGCACGGGCCAGTTCATGGGACAGATACAAAAGAACAGACACAAAAACAGAGATGCAGCTTTGAGAAATGGGTTTGTTAAAGAACAGCAATATGAGCAGTTGCCCTCAGCTGTGCTAAAGGTGTAGGACTTAGTTGCTTCCTGTATGCCTAATTTCCCTTCCACATCTGCACATGTGATCAGGGTTTGATACCTGACACTCCCGGAGCACTGGCAGAGCCTGTTGTTCTTCCAGATGAGCCAAAAGCATCCAACCCCTGCCCAAGCCAGCAGCATTAACTTGCCTGAGCTCCTTATTAAAACAGTAATGGATGAGAAATGCTGGAGGCTGCAATCTATATCCTTGAAGGCCCCAGTGGCAGGGGGTGACTCTGTCCTGGCCTTGTCTTTCCAACAGATTAAGAACAGGGCATCAATAGCATTCCTACCTGCCAGGGCTGCTGTGCCGAGACACTTGTGCTCCTTACTGAATTTGGGAGGGTCTTGGACATGGATAGGTTAGTGAGCAGTAAGGTGTTGTCCAGTTTATAAACTATTTATAAAAACATACACCACCTCTCTGAAAAATGGCTTGAACTAAATGTGCAAGGCCTTATTTACTGAACATGTTAAAAGAAGAGCAGCAGCCATCATGGTATGAAGAAAGCAAGGGAAATGGTCTGGGATAACTGAAAATACTCATGTTACTTCAACATTTCAGTTTCCAGAACATTTCCCCCAGCCAGTGGCCATCCACATAGACTGCAAGAGGAAGGAAAAAACTGATTTTCCAGCTTCAAAATGACAGAATGTCAGCAATAAATCATGTTATTCTTTCTTAAGGAAAAAAAGAAGCAAAAAAAAGACTTTACAGTGCATGTTGGGTATCATATTTTCTAGAGAGCTTTTGAAAATGTTTTATCTCATCAGTGTTAGCAGTCAAGTCTTTTTACATGAGAATGTAAGAACGGCTGTTCTGGGTTAGGCGAAGGGTTTATCTAACCCAGGTATCTTGTGTTTAACCATGGCCAATAGAAAATGCTTAGGGAGGAATACAAGAGCAAGAGATGCAGTGATGCTCCCTGGGTATGTAGTTTCAGCCACCAGGAATCCACAGCTCAGGGGCATTCTGACCCAGAGGTGTTATCTCTATGTTTAGTAGATTTTCTTCCATGAATTTGTCTAATAGATTTCTGAACCCCTGTCAGATTCTGGCATTTTAGTACCAGCAAAGCAGTAAAGCAAAGTGGAAACCAGATGTGGAAACCATTTTGATGAAAGGCTCTTTTTAGCAGAGACAAGAACCTGAAGACTAACAGAGAGGCAGCCTCATATTCAAAACAAGAGTTTTCAACTTAATAGGTTGTGAGCTGCCCCAGAATCCTCGGTCAACACATCAGATTCCTGGGAACTGAAGTCTTCAAGACTGAGGACAGACAACATATAACCACTATTGTAATTGAGGCACAAGCTAGATTAACAGTGAAAAAACCAAAAACGCAGGAGGCCAAACTGATTCATTCTGAAAGCTGTGGGATTTTTTGAGAAAACCATTTTTCCCTGAAATTTCATATGGAACAGAGTGCATTTAAGGTAAATGCACATTTATGTGGGCACCGAGTTCAATCCTAAAGTTCTTATGTCTGATAACGGAGTATCTGAATTCTTAATATTCAACAGTTGTATCACAAAAGATTTTTTTTGCATTCTGAAATGAATGTTTTTAAACAAAGCACTCATTAGGGCAAAACTTGTCCTCTACAGAGGAACTACATCAAGCCACATTCATGCTTCATGTAAAACTTGAGCCATCAAAGAAGAGAATTAGGAAACATTTAAATACAGTTGAATGCTTCTGCAGTTTCTGTGGTGTACACAGGAATGCTCAGATGAGTCTCCTAATCCACAGGGCATGTTCTAACATCACCATCAGTGCTCTGTCTCAAATATAATGTACCTGTAGGTCTCCATATGTAGTTTTTTCCTTGAAGTGCTGGCATCTAAATATTTTTATAATCAATGCATGGCTACAAGCAGTTCTAAATGGCCCTAAAATGGCTAACTCAGAATTATAATTCCATTTTTACTCATAAATCAAATAACAAAAAAAAAAAATCAACATTCTATGGGAAACTAAGAATACAGTTCTTGTAATGCTGAGCAGTTGTATATGAAGTCAGTAGAAATTTGTTTGCTTTGGCAAGACAGAGTTAGAATTGGACCAGGAGCACCAGCAAACATATTTCTAAAATGTGAGTCAAGCAAAGAAAGAAAGAAGCCAGTGAGCCAAGGGGAGCACAGGAAATCCAAATATCCCCATATCATATCCAAAAAATAAATAATTCAGTTGAGCCTCACCATGTCATTTTCTCAGTGGATTTAGTGATCTCCCATGCAATAATGTGCCACAGTACCTTTTGATCTGTATCAAAATTAACAGTCAGGCACTATATGAAATATTATCTTTGTTAGCTTTACCACTAACAAAAATACACTTCCAATTCTTCACATCCACATAGCACATCTATTAAAGCAATCTGGGAAATTAGTTTGAGATAAACTGTACAGCAATTTTATTCATAGCCTCCCTGTGTATCACACTGTTAATCTGCATCACAGCTCACTAAATAGTGCCTAATGTTTATTGCATTTAACTGAATGTATACGATTCTGAGGGTACGCCAGGGACCGATTATCATAATTATACATGTTTCTATGGAAACCCACAAGTCTATCAGTTTTGATTCATTATATTGTTATACCTTCTAGCACTTTCTAATTATTAGGTGCCCATAAAAAAGTCTCAGTCTTGCTGTTACTATAGAAATGAGCTATAGACAGGCCTCAGTTGTTAACCCTTACAGGGCAGGAATGGAAAAAGGGAAGTAGCACAGCACTGGATAGAGGGTAGCTGTTTTAATAGGATAAAATCTAAACTATTTCAAGCTACAATCTTAACTTTCTTTAATGGCTTCACTGAACTTTCTCATTTGTTTGAAGAAAAAGCCCAGCTAGGAAAACAGAGAAAACATCTTGGCTGTTTGCCACACAGTCCTGGATACGGGATGTTATAGTTGTGCTCTGCAAATGTCCATCAGTGAGAATATAAGATTCCCTTGGAAGACATAAGTGTAATTAACGGACTGTGGAAAACACTGTAATGTTTGGTCATTCGAAATCTATACAATGTCTGTAAAACTACATGGGAATATTTGTACTCCTTTCAGTGGCCATCAGTCTAAAACTGGCCTAATGTGCCACTGGGTGACTGAGTGCAGGGTTGGTTTCAATGCTGGAATTACAACTGTGTTCAATGGGAAATCACAGGAAGCCAAGATTTCCTCAGGTGACTTCCATAAAGGAAGAATAATCCAGGAGAAAATGAGTTATAATGAAAGTAACAAAAGCATTCTATTTTGATATGGTTATTTTAGTCTAAGTTAACGTTATTGCTTACTTTGACATATAATATACCCATTTTCCTCCTCATCCTGTATCTTCTATCATAGCCCCATGAAACCCGAAAGGGACTGAGTGGTTTCACCATTTCCCTAACCCTCCTTCTATTACAGTTTTCAATTAGAAGTGCCTTTTAGTTTAGATCAGCAAAGCTCTCCCAAAGTGACAGCTCACCCTTCACACTGCATATCTATTTATTTTGGAAATCAACACACCATTCAATAACCTGAGAACAGGCCTGATTGCTATGCTAATAATATTCAAAAATATGTTGACGCCAATTGAAACAAGTGAACTAGGATTAATTCATAAAGTCAATAATAAAAGAGAAGGAGAAACATTCATACTTTTGCTTCTTTAGCTGAAATTTTACCTGGCAAGCTTCTGTCTTCTCAGACAAATGGCCACAACACAGCTCATATGAGATTTCAGCTAATAGTTCAGTTTTCCTGTCTGGAGCTGGCTTTATGGGGTGCAGCTGAAAGAAGAAAAAAAAAAAAATAGAAAGAAAGCAGTGGAAAAATATCACTGCATATTCATGTCATTGTGCAATGGTCATGGCATAGAATGCCTCAGCTCAGAGTTATGTACTTTTCATTCTGAGTTAGGAGAAAAAGCTGAGAATTTAAAATATATTCCCATGTTTTAAAAGACTCACATTGTGTAATTAGCTGTAATCTACATATTCAGTTCTAAATCAGACTTCCACAACTTCCAGTCAATTAGAGCTAAATCACATTACATACAACAATGAATGAGTTGTACATTTGCATTTATATGTAAGAACTAGCATAAAAGAAAGTGAACAGAGTGTCATTCTATATAAAGGTCTCAGATTTATACTATATTTTCAAGGACCCTTCTGTTCTACTCTTATTTTACTATTGCCATGGAGAAACCAGATTTGCTGCAAAACAAGCTAAGCAGCCAAAAGAAAATTTAATCAGATAATTTAAAAAATCCACTAATTGGTATATTAATATGTAATTTATAAGGTATAATATGTTTGGCTAGATTAAAATAAAAATCAGACAGCAGAGAATATGAATATTTACACAGTTTAGCATTTCCAAATAATATGACAATGCACAGGGCCAGATCCTCAGCTAAGTTCAATGGAGCTTTGCCAATTTACACAAGCTGAAGGCTTACCTTTTAAACTCGATTGCTCATGGCTATGCTGGATAATTGTCACACACTCCAGGTGACAGCAGCATGAGAGTGTGTCCAGCAGTGTCCAGCAGTGTGCTGATGTGGGCACTGAACATGGCTGACAGTTTGAGCCATTCACACTCCCCAGCAGTGCCAGATTCGTAAGCCAACTTGGTGATTCCTTCCCATCTGCTTTAAGGTGAATAACAGTCCTTCAAAGAAATGTACAGAATTTAAGGATCACTTCCATCTTGCAGGTGAAATTGGACCTCTCATGGTGTTCTTAGTGACATTGCCTTTGTGACAATGGGGCACCTCATCATTGCTCTGGACACACAGTCAAGTCCCACCCACCTTTATTTTCAGACATTTATTGTACTGGAAATGAGTCCATTAAAATTAACTTGAATAAATTGATTAATCAATCAATTAATGAATAAATGATCTAATTAATTATTAGCTATTAGGTAATCTGTTGTTCAAGAAAATGTCATTCAGCATTTATCATACACACAGTCTAGTGCTACAGGATTATATTTGCTACCTGATACATACCTTTTTTAACATACCTCTAAATATTATTTCATAAACCATTGAAAGAAGCCTGTACTTAGGTATTTCTTTTCCATCTAAATATCAGATTCTTTTAAGAAATATTATTGCGGGTCTCACATTTACATGAATGAAGAATACCTAATAGCCAGTACATCTCTGGCACCAAAGGGACAATGCATGTCATTGCTGCTTAAAACAGCATTTTTGTGCCATCACAAATGAAAAGAAAATATCTAGAATCTATGTAACAACTTCTGTTTCATGCGACTTTCTAGATTTCAAAGTATTTCCTACATAATTAAAGAGAAACACCTTAAAATTGGTACATACATATGCATGAACAAAGTAAGGGGAAAAATCAAGGGTAGAAACAAATTGGATAGATTTGTCATAAATATTAGGTTATCACAGCCACTGAGAATTACACAGAGCCTCTTCACAGCATATTTCCTCTTTTTCAAAGGTGTTGAGTTTACAGACACAAAGTTTGAAGGTGTTTTTAGAAGTTAGCTGAGGCTAGCTAAAGCTACTTATCTGAAATTGCTTTAGCAAAGATTTTTGCTTATGAATATGTATGCTGTTATGTACAAAGTACTTTACCAACTGCAGGAATATTAGTATGAGCATGCTCCCATCACTTCAAGTCTTTAGCTTTGGTGGTTGAATTGGTTTTGTACTACCAATTCCTCAGGGCAGGAACCTTGCTGCTGTGATGCCATGTCATAAAGACCATAGCATGACTTTCCCTCTCCTCCCTTATCTGCTGTATTGAATAGGACTCTGAAGATGATCCAGTCCTGTGGGGGGTTGTCTGGGCTGTTATTCAAAAATTGATTTAGAGAAGCTCATGTTCAAAGTTCAAAGAATGATTTTTTCCTTAGCTACATGGATTCAGTTCAGCTATTATTTTACACCATTCCTTATTTGAAAGGATTTCATAATCAAAGGAGGGAAAAGTTCAGCTAAAGAGTCCAGTCCTCTCCTACAAAAAGGCATTGGGATATGGAATTAATGTTCAAATTTTACCTTCTCTGAATCTTCTTACATGTCTGATTAAATCATTGGTCATTTTTATTTTTCTATGGCCAGCTGTTGTCTGCAGATTTTGAACATGAATATTTTCCTACTATTGACCCTACAGCTTGGTTGAATACCTAACTGCAGCTTCAATGTCTTTGTCAACAAATTCCTTAATTCTGCGAGGTTTTGGATAACTCTGAGTTCCTCTTCAAATTTATATTATGTCAATACAAAGCAAAAGAAATTCAACCATTAACTACAGGGAATGTAAGTGGGATTTTTAAACCCGTGAACACTGAGATTTTCCTAAACATATTCATTATAAAAATACCAGTATTTATATATGTTTAGATTAAGAGTTTTCATGGAAAGTACATGTTTTTTTTACTTAGAATTACCCAGTGCATTTGTCCTGGTGAAGTACAGCACTTGCACCAACATTGGTGTCTGGATAAAAGCGTGAAAATCAATGAATTGCTGAAGTTTTATAATGAGACTCAAGGAAAAGGGAACAAAATTAAATTCCAAGTTTTCACTGTTATTACAGTAACTAAACAAAGACAGGCAGTTTACCCATGGGTCTTGCATCTCGCCGTAATTGGCAATTGACTCAAGTTGCAGTGGCAAGGGCCGTAGTTCATTTTGTGCCAGATTTGTTTGTGTATGGGGGCACGTCTGTGTGGGGTGATGTTTGCATGAGGCCAAAGTCATCCTCTTTTTCTGTGCAGTACATTAAAAAAAGATTTGTACCACTGAAAGAATTCTCCTACTTCTGCTACAAGCAAGGAGCCACGGTCCGAGGGCAGCCAAAGGGAAAGGAGGGTTCAGGGTGCTCAAATGTCTCACCTGTCTATATGTGTGTAGGAGGGTGAGGCAGTCTGCTTAAGTGACCTTACACTCACATGATGAATGAGATTTTCCATTTTAGAGCTGTTGGATGTTATTGACCCACTGACACTTGCCAGGCATAAAATGAGGGACACATATTTGTCATACATTTCTTGCATACATGTCTTGCACTCCAGATTGGATTTGACCTCTGAGCCTTTAAAACTAAAAACATACCATGATTTATATTGTTGATAAGAATTATGAACATTCTCACCCTAACTTCATGTCAAACACCCAAAATGAGATTCAAAACCCAGCCTTGAAGAGACATCTACTGTGAACCTAAAACTAAGGGACAGGCACTTGAGGGGAAGATGAATAGTGCTCACCAAAAATACCAGCTCTTCTCTCAAGAGGAAGATAGAAAATTTTGCACTCTTTTGCAAGACCAAAGACAGGAACTGCATAACCATAGCAGAAGCCTTTGGTAGCTCTAAACTGTGCCCACAGATTCATGCTGCCTCTCCAATACACGTTGCCCTCTTTTGCATTGCCCTCTATCTGCAGCTGCCTTGCTGCCCCTCTTCTTGCTCCGCCAATGCCTTTTCCACAAGCACATTTCCTTGTTTAAGTCTGTTTTTCCCTGAACTCTTGGGTGTCTTTGAGGGCCCAAGGCTAACTGCTCCTTTCTAAGCCCTCTATTGTCTGCTACACACCAAACTTCTTCTCCTACAGGCCTACAGATCTCTTTCTGCCTTTGTCTCTAGCTCTAAGTCTACTTATCTCATTCTTCCAAGTCCCTCTCCCTCGCTCTCTCCTCTGTGTGTCTCCCTCTCCCCCTCTCTCTCTCATGGCTTTCTTTCAGGCTGTTCTTTGCTTTAGGCCTCATTCTTGCACAGTGTGGTCTCTCTGCCTAATCAGCCGTGCAGCTCATTACATCCAGGAGCCCTTTGCTATCTGTTTGGGTTTTTATAAAGCCTCCTGTCACCATGGCATCTTACTGTATTCTCACAACTGTGTCCACTTGCTATTTTTTGTATATTAATGCATATAATAATATTTGGTACAGACAAGAAGGTTTTGCTTAGGATGTTTGCTCTTCTAGGCCCTTCTCAGTTTCTTGTGGCTGTACAGATAAAGCTCTGCCATTCACGCATGCATTTTTAATCTTCATTAATGTCAGTTCTTCATTTCTATTCTCCTTGTCATCAACATTCATCTGTCCTCAGCCAGGAGTTAAGAGAGCATTTTAGTATGAAGGAGTTGTAAAACTATTATTATAGCAGCAGGCAGAATGGCAGCATAATTAATAAAGGGGCTTAAGCAAAATATTTAAAATAATTTTGGTTGGAAAATTTGGTCTTTATTGTTTTGACAAAACACTCTACAGGAGTGCCACTTTACTTGGATTATTATTGCTTCTTATGTGGATTCATTTCTTCTGTACCCATCCTCTTGCTCTCCCCAGTTTGATTCCTTCCTGTTTGCTCTGCAACCATGGCAAGTATTCACCCCTGCTGGAGGCTGGACACTTGACCAGTGTCATTAGGTCTGCTCCACTGAGTCAGCACTTAAAATCAGGGAAAGGGGGAAGTTCACATCTGGACAGCCTTCCCTTCTATGTGCATGTACATCTGCTTTTCTAAATTCTGCCATCCCAAAAAGACCAAAAGGGAAAAGGTCTTTCTCTCTTTTTTCCGTCCTTTCCTTCTCTTACTCCCTCCCCAGGACCCAGAGTATCTGACTTGTGAAAATTCTTTAGGTTGCTTCAAAATTTAGTTGTGTAGCAAGTGCCAGTCAAAAAAGAATTGCTTCTTTGGCTTGTGTCATTTCCAGGGGGAGAGAAAAGATAATCATTAGCTTAAAAAGGGTCATGTTTCTGAAAGCATCAATACAACTTTTCACTAAAGGATCTTTAAATAATTTCTATGCAATTAACTAAGTCTCACAACACTGCCCCAGAACCCATGTTATTGTACAGAGGGAGAAACTAAAGGAGATTAAGTGACTTATACATTATTATGTAAATCTGTGACAGAGCCAGTCACAGAACCCAACAATTTTCTTTAAAGTCATGTGACACTGTATTTACATTTGCAAATTTAGCATTCTTCTCCAGGAGTCCATTCATAAAGTTCGGTTTAAGGTTTTTTACTGTTCTTCTTGCAGTAATGGTTTTCCTGTTCAACATTGCACTTAAGCACATAGTTATCTTCAAGCATGAAAATTGGCCTGGTTAAGGGATTTTTGTTCTAGTTATTCCACATTTGGTTTAATGAAAATTGTCTACCTTAAAAAAAAAAATCAAAAATTTGCATGGAACATTGATTTTAATAGATTTACATTCTCAAAGTAAAAAGCAAACACATTTTCCAGAATTTATAAGCAGATACATTGTTCTTGTTTCTCAGCAGAAGATAGTCTATCTACTTAACTCTATTTTTCTTACTTTGGCCTTAGAAACCACTAGAGCAAAGAGCTCCATTCTGTGCTGGTAGCCAAAGGCCAAGAGACATTGTATGGCCTTACTGTGTATGAACTGAAAAATAATCACTTTTAGTATGCCAAATGCTAAGTCAGTAACAACTGAGGGGATTGAACATCTTTCAGGAAAATTGTTCAGCACCAAGCAGAATTAGAAATAAACCAGCATATGAAGCTGTGCTTATTTGACACATTGTACTATTTGAAGTTTATTACCTAAGGTGCTTTGAACTCCATGTTTAGCAAATTCTTGGATGTACAGTAGTGCAGCATGATGCTTTTCTGCATCCCTCTAAATATTTATTCAAAATGAATGCTCTTGCTCAGCTAATTAATTATTGACTATGTTTTTCACATAACTCTCTTTATTTTGCCACTTTATATACTCATACAGTATTTGCTTTTTTCACTGTATCATGACACTGGTGACTCATACTCAGTTTGTGACCCATCATGTCTCCCAGGTTTTTCTACACATCTGAAACCTAGTCTATTGCTTTCTATTTCCTATTCAGTTCATCATGTCTAAGAGCGGATTTATGTATTCCTGCTTACTGAATTGTGTTCATTTTTTTCCAGCTGATTTCTTCAGATCAATTTAAGTTCTAATTCCATCTCTGGCATGCTTGCAGCCACTCCCACAGTAGTGTTCCCTGTAAATTTAATAAGCAAAGTGCTATATTATGCATCTTCCAGATTAATAATGAAAATGTCGAGTAGTACCAAACTGGTAAGTACTCAAAATAAATTCTGATCAGTTTGCACATATCTGGAGTCAAAGAGTTTCATCTAGCTTCCTTATGAGATGTCTGCATGAAACAGCATTTTTTTAAGTCAAGAACAGTAATGTCTACCGTTTCTGTTATATCCAGTACACTGCCCAGTACTGTATCACAGCTGAACTGGTGTGACATGGTTTGTCTTTGAACCATGCTGACTGCACACCTTTTTATATACTTTGAGGTGCCTATAAATAATTTGTTTCATTATCTGAGGCCATCTCTCCCAGAGAAGTGAAGCTGGTTAGTGTACCGTTTCTTGACTCTCTTTTTACCTTGTTATCATAGTCTTTACATATGCCCTTCTCAATTCTTTTGAACTATCATCTCTGGAAACACGTCAGTGTTGCTTTAGCTACATGTATAGTAGGAATTTCATTAGATTCAGGCATTTGAAAATGTCTGTGTTATCTTTATACTTTTCTAAATGGTTGGCTTCACCTGAGATTTCACAACTTGGTGTTAGTAGTATTAACTTCCTGACCACTCAGAATTTATAGTGTAGACATAAACAGAAATTAATTATGTATATTAGTTTCAGTTTTTCAATCTCTATGAGATTAAAATTTTCTTAATTTTCCTTGTCTTGCTCCTACTAAAACTGCTTCCTTTTCACCTTTCATATATCTTATAGAAAATTTCTTGGTTTGTCCCTTGGCACTTCTGAATTTGTCTCAATACCTTCTGCTATTTTTTCATATTCATCTAAACTACTGACCACATAAAGCAGTCATTTGAACCACTTCATACTTTCTAAATTCTTTATTTTAAACTTTTACTAAAGAGCTGATGATTTTACAAGATGGGTCTCTTAGTGTAGTTCCCACTCTTCCTCTGTATTGGAGTAATTAATATTATTTTTTTACAGGAATTTATTTCCTCTACAGAATTTATTTACTTTGTTATCTGTAGTCCTCATCTTTCTGTGCAACTATTAAGGGCTCCCTGTTTGAAATGCACTACTTTTATATTACAGGGTCGTGCATCTCCTTTCCTAAAGATCTTGAACTCTTTTGTTGCTTTCCCACTATCACTTTGCTTTCAGTCTCCACATTTGCAGCTAGTCCTCTTTGAATGATCAGAACCAAATCCAGAGTGACTAATTCTCCAGATACCTTTTTCTCCATAACTTGCATATAAAAAGGTATGTGGAAGACACTAAGGATTTCTGAATCACCAGAAGAACTGCTTGGCTTTTAACAATGGTTATACATTTGAAGGCCACAAATTAACTCTGTCAGTTTCTCCTAAGGAAGGCCCAAGAGTCAGCTGGCATTGGTCCATCAAGAATCCTGCCACAACATGAATTGTTGACCTAATGAATTTTTGAGCATCTGCACTTGATGATGTAGACCATAATGAAGATGAAATCAATATTGGCATGTCCATGGTCTGTCATAGCCCCATGAAATTTGCAAGAAATGAAGATCGTATGAAGTTAGATATAAATTAATGGGGTTTGTGCTGATAATATAGTAAATATGATACAGATTTTTCTATACCATTGAAGTAAAATAAAACAACCAATTTGCACTCCAGAAGCTAGCTGTAGTTGGTATGCTTGGTGTTCACTTTTACTTAGTGGCTAACATTTCTGTGTGTAGAGGCAGTGAGAAATCAAGGCTTGAATAGCTGAAGAGTAAAGACCAGCAGCCTAATAATGATCTGCGCCCCTGCCTCCTGCTTGGTACAGTTTGTTAGCAGGTCAGATACCCTCAAAGTCATCTCTTTTGAGGCATTAGAGTGAAGTTGATAATTTCATGATCTTACATGTCTGCATATTTGCCTCAGGTTATAAGTACCTGAGGTACTTTTCTTAAGGATGCTGCATAACAACTTCATTTTTCATGAATAATTACATCTGCACAGTCCCGTTTTCATTACTTTTTCATTCAACAGATACAACTTACAGAATGAAACAACATTTTTCTGTGTTTTCTGTGACACACTGAAGATAGAAAATTTTACTTGTATCTGCTCTTCTAGAAGACAAAATAATTGAACACTGCAGTCTTTCTCAAACTTTTTGTCCTAGTAGAGTAGATTTTGGGTATTATTACAGTTTCAACTGAAGATTAGTACATTATTAGATTTACTTTTTATAATTGAAGGAACTATTAAAATACTATGGTTCTGTAAACCACTCTTTCATTCTTCCCAGCCTCACCAATAGCCTGTTAGGACCTCAGTTTGGAAACCACAGCTTAGGTGGAAAGAGAAGATTTTCAAGGTAAGATAAACTCTTAGCTTCTAACTGAGCAAGAGGTATCATGGAAAATCTCTTCTTAAACTAGCTAATCCTATAGCTGACTTTCAATAGTAGGGAGGATTAACCCTGGGAAGAAGATCTTGCTCATGCCACTATGAATAGTGGTAGTACAGAAAGAATGGGATGCCAGTGCAGGAAAATTAAAGAAAATACGGATTCTGCATTGCATGGAAAGGCAGGGTACTATTCCAAGTTAAACTATAATTTATATTCCTCTCCAGAATGCCTTTTCCAGGGTCTGATTTCTGCTGTCTGTTAATTCTTGATAATTTTTTACCTTCTTGACAAGAAGTAGAATAGATATCAAGCTCCTATGTATTATGCATCTCAGCATTTTTATATTCAAATCCAGATACTGTGTTCTGATTTTCCACTTTTGCTGTATAATTGGGTCATCAGGTTTTCCATTAAAATGCTTAACAGAACATTACAATTAAAATCCAAATCTATTACCTTTTGCCTGAGCATGTTTATAATGTTCTTCTTTAGTATCTGGGATGAAAACATTTCTTTACATAAAAGATTAATTAAAAGAATAAGATACAGTTTCTATAGTAATTCACTGAAATCATTTTTAAAAGCCATGAACACCATAAAATGAATTAAATTCCTCCTGCTACATTTTGAGAAATATGCATTAATCCAAATTGGCTATATTTTTACCATACTTTGAAATGGGTACCCATATATTATTCTCAGAGTATTCAAGTTTCTTAATCTAGTTAGGAGTTGACTGATCATTACAATTAATCAACAGTTTGCTATTTTAAGTTTAAGAACTGGTTAGAATGCCATTGCAGGGTTTTGATTATAACTGGCAGATATTTCTGTTACCTTACAGAGATGATTGGAAATGTAGACTGTTAAAGGCTATTATTCTTAGAAAGGATGAATGCTTAATTAAATAGCTTTGAAATTCTCTGACAAAGTCTGTCCTTTCCCACAAGAAGGATATGTGGACACCTCAGTAGGATCCTGCCCTGGCCCCCACTGAATGTCCTGGAGCTGTCCTCAGGAAGGTGCTGGAAAAGGCAGAAGCAGATGGCCAGGTACACGATTATTTCAGCTTGGAATATAGCATAATAATCAGCCCATGTAAGGACGCCATTAAAGCTGATTTAGAGACTGTGAAACAGCTTATGGAAAACCAAAGTTCCACCAGTGTGGATTCCCATCTGAAAACAAAAGGAGGGTTTACCAGCTGACAAATTTAAACAACAAATAATAGTAGATCACACACAGCACTCAAAAAACTTCAAGACAAAGTCAAAAACCATGCAGATCAGAAAAGGCCTGTAACCATTCTATGAGTCTCTGACGACTTTAGAAAAGCATGCATGTCACATCATTTCTATAAGTTTCAGCTGTTGTATTCTTACCTATGTAAATATTGCATAAGTAGTGATGTATGTATGTCCAAAGGTGTGCACACACATATATGTATACTGTATGCACCCGTGTCCAGGCCCATGTGCGCACATAGGTGGGAGAGAGAGGACTGAGTTATAAAAGAAAAACACAGAAAGGCTCTTCACTTTCAGTTGTTTGTTCTTGGTAGAATAACCATAAAAATAAATGAGTGGTCCATAGTTTTAGCAAGATACAAAAATTGATTTTCAAATTTGTGGTAAAGAGCTGGGGCAATGTTTTACAATCACATTAAAATACAGGACACTTCATTGGGATTCCAAGGGAAGATGGGCATTCACAGGAATTGCCTTAAAATGTGGATATTGAATACCCCAGAAAAAGCTAGAAGCACCAAGCAGGACCCTTTTTCCTGTAGGTTTTTCACATTAGGTATGCAGTTATTGTTTTGTATTATATGCTATCTGAAATATTACAAAAACCTTTTGCTGAAAACCAAGCCACTGTTTTTATGCTTAAAACCAGAACTACAAAATGTGATGTAAATAATGATTTCATTTTATTTGACTTAAAGTAATAATTTTCCTTCCTCTCTTAAGCCCCTGTGAATAGTGTCCTGTACAGCTACAGTTTTGAAGAGCTTAATATTGGGGGGAAAACACCTGGCATTAACTGACATGAATTAGGCCCACTGTCACTTACAAAAAATATACTTTGGAAATTTCATATCTGATGTTCTCAGTATCCCAGTTTCAAAGAGCATCTATGAAGTACACAAAATGGATTGACCTCAAAAACCAGAAATAAAGATGGGTGAATTTTACACAGTGGCATTGAATCCCTCTTGCTGTTGCAAGACCAGGCATAATTGGAAAGCCATTCTGGCTCTTATAAACATTCAGTCAGAGAATTCTGATAACCTTTCTTAATTTACTCAGATCATACCTTTTTTAAAAACTACAAACCTCAGGACAATGGTCTTGTGAAAAGGCATGTTGCTCAGTGCAGTGTTCTTGCCAACTTACATGCTAATTTACTTTTTAATTAACATGTGAACGAAGAAGATAAAAAAAAATTGTCAAACGAGAGAGTTTGTTGAAGGAGATTGACTTTAATCACCCAAAGTTGTCAGAACTATAGAGAGCATTTCTAGTCAGAATCAGAGCCATAGTCATCAAAAGACATTTTCTGGACCCCAGAAACTGAGGCTATGCAACAAAAGTAGAGCTCATCACACTTAAAATGTGACTCTTTTACAATATCTACTACCTGATGCCAAATCAAAATATACACTAAAATACAGGGTGTTAAAGGATAAATTAATTTTCCAGCAGCATAATGCTATCCCATAAACAAATGAACAACATCTTTTAAAATATAATTAAAGCTGAGGTATATATCAATGACAATAAAACCCTGAGTTGTCTCAAAGCCTAGCTGCTCTTAAAGGATGACGTGTCCAATCACAACCATCAAAACAGTAGCAATAGAAAATAGAGGTGTGACAAAGAGTGCTTCCATGAAATTCCTGTTATTTGTGACAAAATCATATCTTAACTTTCTTTTACTCCCCTCCACAATTTGTTACTTTATTGTAACACTCATGAGGAGAAGGTTGACAATTCATTCCTGCATTCAGCATTTGCAACTGTGCACTGCAGTGTTCACTCCACAAAACTGCAACAGCATTTTCAAATCAAACTGTCCTTAGGCAGTAGCATTCACTACATATTTTGTTTGCTGCCTTTTATGTTAGATTCCCACTCTTGTGTGCTCCTCTCTCAGTCTGGGGAAGCACCAGTTCAGCCACCATCATTATTGTGTACTTTTATTTATTAATCACATTCACGATCTGTTTGAGCTACATTCCAATCAAAATTGTGAACTTGTCCAGAAGATGCAGCAGTCATGTCATTTTGTATCAGCAGCTTCTCTTTTATTCCAATACCTCTCTGACCTTCAGCAATAGTGTCATGTGCTTCTATAATGGTTCTCATTGCCTCCTTTCTCAAGCACCACAGCTCCCTGGAGACTATCTGCATGGGAAGATAACTTTAGGAGCCTCTAGGGGTCTGCTTTCTGTTTGCTCCCATACTGGCTAAAAACCAGTAAAAATCCCATTTGTTCAAGTCCATTTTTTTTCCTTTCTTTTATTTTTATTTTTTTTTAATTTAAGAGCACAGAGCAACACAGCTTCTGCTTTAAGTTTCTCAGCAAAGCTACCGCCTAATTACTGCCTGCTGAGTAGTGCAGTTAAACACAATCAGTCAGAAAGCCTTAAAGATACAATATCCTTTTTTCATGAACTGTCTGCTTGTCAATTTGAAGTCGCCCTCCTGCTTTAAATCAACCAACCACAGAGCTGTTGTGAACAGCAACTGATTTTCCATGCAGTGCTGCAAAACAAAATCACACTGTATCCTATTTTTAATGGCCACAGTTTTTCAACTGCATAACAAGAGGTAGCTGGCACTGCTGAGCTGAACCATATCAAAAATGGGTTCAAGTAGAAATAGCACAGAATCCTTGAAGAATACAAGTACAGACCCAATTACACGTGCATTGTGATGCTCAAAGCCAATTTCAGGCAAATAACAGTGAAGCATTGATTCCACCTTCGCAGCTGCATTGTAGACATTGGTTGTTTTTACTTTTTGTATCTACAGGACACAATGAAATAATTTTTAAGGCTCAAATCCTAAACATTATTTTATTAATCCACTGTATATTTATGTACATAGGCTTTTAAAAACACCAGCCTTTATCAAATTCACATCAATGTGGGCAAAGTGCAATAAGTTTATATTTCTGTAGGTATTTTTCTATTTGAACTTCAGACATACAGGTATTAGGAACACATGCATGGACACGGCACATAGTTACACAGCACATAAGCTTTTAAAGACTTGGCAGAGTGTGCATTTTCAAACAAGCTTAGGACATTGGACAGTTACCAGAGCTTGCCAATCTGACCTGTACTCATCCATGCAGTTAAGCTATAAACCTCTTGGTAACAATTTTAAATACAGGGAGTGAAGAAAGTACGAAGTGTACCTAGATTGACAAACAACATGCAAAATCACATTTCCTCTACAATTTCCATGCTTAAGTCAATACTCCCAGTATTGCTATTATTTTTGGGTACACTCTTGGTTTTTATTCCATTCTAGTGATGTTGTGTACCAGTGAAATGTCACAAGCATAGAAACATTTTCACACCTTCTAGCATTGATCATCTTAATTTAAATTTTCTGGCTTACAACATTTTTTGTCTTTGTGAAATATATTTCACCATGTACTCTCACAACACTACTACAAGGCAGAGTAAAGAGATTGCCCCATATAATGGGCAACGTTTAGAACATTATCTCCACATCTGTAGTAGTGAGTGGCGCGGAGGTAGGAGGAAATGGAAAGGGGAAATGTGGAACAGGCATTCTACCAGCAGATTGGATGGAATAAAATCTGTACCAGTGGTTCCAGCAGGAGCTACTGGAAGACCTCTCTTGTACTTTACGTTACTTGTTCATAACCTCACAAAATCTGATTTTCTTCTAAGAAGAACCATATCCTTCAATCTGTTAAATGTATAATGCCAGATTTAAAGATAGTAAATATTTTCCACTTTAAAAAACTATTTTTTTATTCTCATGTATTGCAATATATATTAAAATATGTACATTAATTAATTATCAAAACTAAACTTTACAATGACAAATATATAATGAATCATTTAGCTTCCACAGAAGCTCTTGACTGAAATATTTCTGATCTATCACTAAATCTAACCAAAAAGTAAAAACTATGGGTACTATTGCCATATAATCAGTTGGAAAAATTAATACCAATGTGAAAGCATGGAACTAATATTAAAATGTAGATACAGAAGACTATTATTTTAGAGGAAAAGCTAGGAAAACCAATGGGATTCCTTACACACTCACAGAAACATAACAGCACTCTAAAAATAGCAGTACAGAGATTTGTATAAAGGACTCATAATAATCTGATTTTGTGGTTCTGAAATAAAATAACTTTGATTGAAATATCTATTACTTTTAGAAAACATTTCAAATGACTGAAGGTAATTTTAATATTACACATCCTTCCAAGCAAGAATATATTCCATATTTGTTAAAACTTTCCTCCCCAAAATTTCTAACTTTGCAGAAGCTATAAAGAATGAAAGGAAAAAAACAAGTAGCCATCAAGTATAAATTTCCTAAAATTTTCCTAGTGTGGTTTTGAACATTCACAGGCCTACAATAAAGGAATGCAGCACAGCCAGAAGGTATTTCCTTACTACACTGAGCCAAAAAAGGCATCAGACAGAAAAAAGGGATGAAATGCATTGACCAGTCTGTCTCAGTATGAAATCAGTATATATCACAGATTCATGGAATGGTTTGGTTCAGACGGAATCTTTAAAAACCATTCAGTCCAACCTCCAATGCAATGAGCACATCTTTACTAAATCAGATTGCTCAGAAGCCCATCCAACCCGACCTTGAATGTTTCCAGGGATGGGGCAATATGATTTTAGGTGGTGTATTTCAGAGACCAGGACAATTATGAAAGAAGGAAATAGCTCAGCAATTTGGACCATCCTTTGTTTTCTGTGTAGGATACCACTTTGGAGACCCTCTACTTCTTGGGCTATTTTGGATAACCATGGGGTCCACACTAAAAGTTGAGAACAGTTCTCTAGTCATAGGTCTCAAGGGCCAATTTAACTACCAGGAAGAGCTCTTGAGATGTTCTTTCAGGTTCCTTCAAACCACAGCTGTGGCAACTAATAAAGTCACTGTACTCCAATTTGGAAGAAAAACTGTCCTGAATTATCCATTTAGAAGTTACCTAAGGATGTCAGTAGCCTCCACGAGCATGACAGCTTGATAAAACAATCATTAATTCTCTTAATTGCAACCTCTGTTCCTAAAACAAGGCAATGAAAACATAGTTATTTCAATTTATATGAAAACTCAAGATTTTGCATTATTTTACTGTCACTTGGGGAAAAAAAAACAATGAAAGGCTGGCACAAATGTAAAAATTTGCAAAATACCAAATTTACATGGTAAAATAATTATCAGATTTACTTTTGAAGTTACACTATACTATTTATTAAGGGTGAGGGATGCAACTCAGTACAATGAAACTCTTACATTTCTTGCAAAAACTGAAAGTGTCTTTTTGAACTATGAGGGTATACAGAGGGTCCATGAGATAGAAAGGTTTCAGCAGCACACAAAGTAATTTCTAATAAAATATTAGTAATCGAATATGATAAAAGAAATAGGGCTCAGACATTTCCACAAAAAAAAAAAAACCAAACAAAAAAACCCCAAACAAACAAGCAACAAAAATCCCCAACTTCATACTTTGAAATTGTACAAGAAATCACAGTGACTCCCAAAAAGCCATATTCTAAAGTTTAGAGAGAAAAAAAGATTACCAAGCTCTTTCCTTGCCTAAAATTTGCTCTTCAGTCATGCAAGACACTGAACAATTTTTTCATATCTGTAAAAGCACTTAAGCTGGAGCTTAACTGGAAGCATGTGAGAAATGCTACAGAAATCAATAAGAAATGACTGTTTAAGTGCTTGAAGGTAAGCACCTACTAATGTGAATTGCTGAATAGAGCCATGGTTCTCAGACTTTTTTAAGAATAAAGTTTCTGTTATTACTGAAAAAGTCTTTCTAAAGCACTATCTTGCAGTCATAAAAACAATGGCTGCAGATCAAAATAAATGAATACTCATCTGTTAGCTGTCAGAGGGCTCTGCTCTCCCTTGGAAGTGCTGTTTGATGGGCCCATGGGCTGAATCCTGTCGTTAGGGAGACCTTGGATAGGTCCTGAGACCCCAAAATATGCCTGTGAAGTCATTAACCTTCAATCATATAATGATATGTCTGCAATAGGAATGATGAGTCAGAATTACTTTTGAAATTAGTAAAGACAATAAAAGTCTAATAGCTGAGTTCAAAGATTCAGAAGCATTATTTCTCCTGATCTTAATTTACAGCATCTTCTGGAAATGAGATTTGAAACATAGCTGCTCATTTCCTCGCTCATGTTATGATCATCCTGGAGCTTGGTGGTTGTTTACAACACATTTACTCATCTACATACCATGCAGGAAAAATATGTAATATGGTGGTCATAATTAGCTTTGACTGCAGGCAAACTCCTGAATAAGAGTCTGTATTCATGGTATTAAATAAATGAGGGGAGCTGTGACCTTTTTATAACTTACTGCTGAAATTTTAGCCTTCACAAGCAGTTATAGCTATTAAAGAAATATTTCTCATACAATCACTTTTTTCTTATTGTGGGTGTTGGCACTACTATTTAATTTCATACAGAGCAGCATATTGCTAAGCACATCAAAGAGGACAACACGTATTCAGATGAGTATGATTAGTGCCATTATCTTGAAGACCTGCTTACAAGATTCAGAGAGTTAAAATCAAAGGGAAAAACAAGTCAGCAATTTTGTGTTTGGGGTTTGTTTAATTTTTTTCATTAATAAATGGGATTTTTGATTGAAAACATTGAGAAATTAATGACTATATCTGCAGATAAATATTTATTTTACTTTGAGATTATAAAATTGGAACTTCCTAAAAATCAGATGATTCTATTTTCTGCACCTGGCCCATTCTTAATAGGAATTCCTTCATTTCATTTAAACTTAAAGGACAAATATGGTAATATCATGGAGTACTTTTTTTAAACAAAAAGTTTACTTAGGTAGGTTAAAACATGTGACTGGCCATCCTGGGTCAGAATAAGTTCCACCTGTTATAGTATATGATTTGAAAACACTTAGCACTCCAGAGGGAGTTTTAAAAATCCTGCAGCAGGCTCATAAAAGTTATCTGTCTCATACCCTAAGTCTCTTCCTAATTAATAACAGAATCAAGACTGCTTTTATCTCAAAGTATAAAGTTTAACACTCATTATAACACATGCTCATAACTAATTAGGCTGACACCAGACTGGGCTGCTCTACTTAGGAAGTTTAAGTCCTTTTTTAATTTTGGTGAATTCTTGATCTTTGTAACATCTAGTAGCAATGGGTTTCAGAATATTCACATGGTGAAAAATATTGTAACTTTAATTTTAACCTTATTGAATATTCTCTTGAGTATTAGAATAGAGACAATGAATTCACATTGTACCTCCTCTACATGACTGATATTTTATTCACTGCTTTCATGTGTTGCAGGCTTACAAATCCATCTGTCGACATCTTTGCTCCATCAATGCTACAGGAAATTCTAGGTCTGAGACTGCAACATGGATATGAGAGCCTGAATATTTAGCAGTTTATTCCTTGTACATATGTCTCTTCGTTCTGTCTTTGTAGTATTAAGAACCCTTTGTAATTCATTTCCACAGATAGAGTTCAGAGTTTATTACACAAGGAAACTTCCAACTGCTGTTGCTATCAGTCCAAGAAACAAGAATACAGAAAAGCTATGTAACAGAAGCAGAAAGAAAAATAAAACTACCAGAGCATTAAACTGTGGACTGCATTTATGCAGATAATCAAAACTGATGTAGAAGTTCCAAGGCTGAAGATAACTCATACCCTGTTTCATGCACTACTTAGTGGCTCATATAAACAGGCCTCTTCAACTGCAATAATGTTGTCGGTTCAGAAACAATTAATAATATTGGCATCCTTTTCCTTGGTCACAACCTGACAGATTAAGGTGGATATAAACCAGAAATGTTCACCATGTGGCTAAAGGGTATTCACACCAGTGATGAATGCTTGGTCTGCTATTACTGAATCAAAGGCTGCTTTCTTTCTAGAGAATATGAGTTCCAGGGCAATAAACCCAGGCTTTCATGAGTTCAATATTTTTTTTAATGATTTTTTAAAATAATGATTTCAAATTGAAAATAAAAATGGAATATATTGAATTAATACCATAGTTACAACAGGCTATTTTCTGTGGGCAGGGGTATTGGGGAAAAAAATGAAAGCTGAACCCTTTGGGTCACTTCAGATGAGAATATATATAGGTGAATAAATGCATTATTATACATGTGATTTCATACAAAAGGAAAACAAAAAAAATTTCCCCTGTAGAAATATGTGATATTTTCTCTAAACATTTCAACCCAATGAATGTTTTACAGCTTTTTTATATGAACCAAAACTGGAAAGCTCTTGCCAAAACCTTTCTGGTCTCTTTACTAGCACTGCAATTGCAGTTCCAAACCTAGAATTCAGAGTGGCTACATGTCACTGAATTTTTGATGTGCTGATTTCAGACTGGCCCTATTTTGAGAACGATGTGTTTTTGTGCAACTTTTGAGATAAAACATATGCAGATAAGCCCTTTTGGAAGATGTATTCAGTGGTGGAGTGATTAGTCAACATTCATTTTGTGGCTGGTTACGGTACTAATTTCTGCATTAAGACCAAATTCTTGTTTAAATCCAGTGTTTCAGGCAGCATTCATACACTGATTCACTGAATTTTGAATGAAGGGCTAATTTGAAAGCAAATGATAAATTTTCATAAATTCGCTCTTATTTTGCATTCTCATCCTACATTTTCTACCAAATCCTTCCTGGGGTTTTATGGGTTTCTGTTTGTTTAAAAACATTTCTATACAGGATGTCACAATTTTCTGTTGAATGGAGAAGGTCTTTAGGTCTTCATTCTTAGTGATAGTGGTAGCTATCATTCCCTCCCTGTGTTATTAAGTGAGAATATGACTTTGGATTGAGAATGTCAGGGAAAAATAAAATAATTAACTTTCAGTTTATATCCTAACATACATTACCAGTTTATAATTCCAGCTATTTTGGTGGAGTAAAATCATCTTTCTTTTACTTCCTGAGGCTGAATATCCCCAAAACAACTGCTTAAACCTCTCTCTGAAGGATGATGTGCACCGCTCCATTTATGAATCATCTTTATTATCTCTGCTTAATGGGTTTGAGGGTGCCTTGGATTCTCTTATATTGCTTTAAATCCCGTCCATTCTCTTTTTAGACTCAGCAGTGATAAACAGCTAGAGGCAATAATTGGATATTCAGTCCTTTCATATGCCCTTCCTAACCTTCACATTCCATGGACAGTCTGCATGCACTGCAAATTGCAGCCAAGAGGATGCAGTCAAACTAACAGGCAGGAGACATGTAACTTCTCCAGCACCACCCTGACGAACAAGGGCTGCTCCTTCTCTCAGCAGAGAGAAGTCTCATGCAGTCTTTTCTATTTACTGTTCTTTGTTCCGTTAAAGGTCATTTCTTTTTACACATGATTTGTTATTCCCCTCTGCATCGAGTGTGTTTCCTTTAGAAATGACCTATTTATAATCATAATAATGCATTCCACTTACATATTATTGTCCAATAACGGGATGCTTTGGGGTTTAATAGCACTGCTTCTTTCACTTCCCATCCAACAACTATTGAGGCGTGCCGTTAGATTAATCTATAACACATACTCCTCTTTAATACCCTGTTGTTTGACCAGCTTTAGATAAACTGCATGAATTACCTGATTGCTTATATATTCAAGGATAATCTCATGAAGCCTATGCTGTCTCAGAGTGGAGTGCAGTATCTGCCAGGAAATGTAAGCCATGAAAAATTATTGACTTGATAATATCCTGATTCCCAGACATTGTGATTTTAAATATTTAGATTTTCTTCTAACCAGCAACAATGCAGTTTGAGAAGAATCCTGGGAATTTCAGCAACTGAAAAGGTGTCAGGGAAATTGGTCCTCAAATTTTTTTCTGAAGAGATGGGAAAGCGTTATGGATCCAAAAAATATCTCTGTACTTGCTAGTCTAGTATCTAAAATACTGACTATTATATGAGGTAATCTTCTGTCTTTTTTGGGTAAGATAGAATATTGTGGTGGGTTTGTTTTTGGTTTTTTTTCTTTCCTAAATCGCTTTTTTATTTTAATGCTTCCAGACAGGGGTAGAAAGGAAGCCATTGCTCTTGGCAGAGAAAGGAGGAAAAGAAAGCTATTTAGAGGACACTGAAGGGGTACTGAGAGATTGTAAGATTTCTAGGAAGTTTTTTCAGAACACAAGATTTAAACACATGAGAGTACCAAGACCGGTCACTTGGAATGAGCTGTCATGCTGTTTGTACCATCAGTTTGGAACAAACATGTAAAAAACCCCAAAGTTAAATATTTTCCCCTTTTCATCTATTTTTGAAGAGGAATCAATACATTATACAAGATTTTTATTAGTGTCTTATTGAGCTCACTGTATTATAAAATTCCAAAAGAAACAGTATTCAAATTACAAAGCAACTTCTTTCTTCATCCTCTTATTGGCATATTTTCTTACTAGATTTATTTCTATCATTATTGAAATGCTTTTACCTACTGTAGACTCTTTTTATATCTAGTTGTTTATGTACAAGCAGCTAAAAAACCCAAACAAACCAGCAAAAACCAAAAATAAATGGGCTTTTGAGATGGAAAGATTTCAGGAAGAGCCCACAGGAAGAAAATAATCATTAAGATATATTTTACAGAAGTATTATTTGGAATCTAACAAGGACACTTGACCAAAAAAATAGGCATAGAATGTTTTTAAATAGTGAAGGACATGGACCTTTCAAACTCTCTGTCCATTCTTCACAAATGTAGCTAATATATATACCACATATCTGTAGTATAACAAATGGATTGTGTACTACTAATTTCAGAATACTCTAGTCTTCTTCCCCTTAAGGGTGGATAGGCTACTAAAGCTGAAAGTTAGTTTATAGCGTGTCAAGTATTTCCCTCTCCTTGGACATAAAATCCACAAACAAGATCTTTGAGGCGAGCTATTCTTGCATCTTGTACAGCTTGTTGGTTCATGATAAAATATTTCAGAAAATTACCCCAGTTTTAAATGTGCCTATAAACACTTTTATGCTATGATGATTTTCTTTAGAGTTGGGATATCCTCTGCATTACTAAATACATAGTTATGAGTGTTGGGCTTGCTATCTCCTCAATTCCCAACATCTAAAACCTTCGCAGTCTCAACTGTTATTTTCTTTTCATAAAAAAATATAATCTACCCTATTCCCAGTTTTTGTGCATGTTCTCTTGTACATATTTCAAAGGCTGGTCTCTTTTAGCAAGGTGTAGAACCACTGTTTTGCAAATTCTGCTTCCAATTTTTATTTCCTTTACATATTTGGATGAAGAGATCCCATAAGGCCTTACACTTTTCTTGTATGGCTCAGAGGCATGAGAATTGTTTATATTCTTGCATCTTGATCTCCCATAGTGAGGCTGTAGAAAGACCTGGGCCTAGAACCACAATTCTTCTCTACTCCCGCAAAGTTTTCAAAAATGAAGAATGAGAACAGATTTGTCAGTTTTACATTGAGCCTATTTTCCTCTTCCTGTTTCCTCTGGAATATGTTGCCAAATCATATGCTTCCATTTTGGGACATGGAAAAAGGCTTTCCTAGTTTGAGCTGCAATCAAAACCTGCAGCTTTCTGAATTTCTGGGGAACCCATTACCTTAGCAGTTGCCTTTCTCCAGGTTGTCTCCTGGCTCTTGGACTATTCAGCATCCTTCTCTCCTTTACATTCATCTGCTTCTGGGGTGCAAAATCTGTAGTCAGAAGTCTCCACATTCAAGCTCTCAGCTTTCCTCTCTCAACTATTATCTACACTATTTAGAGAATGCAAACTTTTTATAATTTTAAAATCTATGACTGAGGCTTATTTTGAAAATAAAAGTAAAGTAAAAATGTACTAATATTTTGCCAGAATAAATTAACAAGATATTAACATGAAATCAGCAGTGGAACACCTGCTGCTTTTCAGAGGATATTTATCACACCACCAAAAGAAGAAGAAGGAAAGAAATTCATTCCCAAAGGGAATTGACACTTTGTGGCGTCAGGAAGGGAAGAAAGTGTTTGAAAACATTAATGGCATTATTATTTTAATTTTTGTGAATTGAGGTTTCTCAACACTAATGACTTATTAATCTGGCCATGTCCCTTACAATGAGTTTGCACCGGAAGTTAGAAGCCTCCTAGTGCATGTTTCAGCGGTAATTACAGTCCATGATATATTTATGTATTTTTATGGGACATTGGGATAAAAATTCTGAGCAAAAAGGAAATGAAGGATGAAAGAAATATTTGTTATCACTAAGACATAACTGCCATGTGTGAGGAAGCAAGACATATTGTCCCACATGACTTTCCTAAATACCAAGGAGCTCACAGAAACACTGCTTTCCTCTACACTTCTGATAAAATATTTTGCATTTTCAAAGACAGAAACAAAGAAGAAATATCTTTATAAAATTACTGAAGTGCCCAAAGGAAAATTTTTTGGTCTCTGTAAGTCTTGAGTAGCATGATGAAAAATCAATAAAAAGTATATATAATGCAAAACCAAACTAAAAATGCCACCAGTTCCTACAAATCTTGCTAGAACTATTATTGTGCTTTGGCTCTGGAAATATACAGATAAGTTATCTGATTTTCCTCCAGAACACATTGATTTCTCTTAAAGCTGTCTTCTAAAAGATGCAAAAAAACTTTCCAGCCAGTCACGCTTCAAAAACTCTTATTAAAAGTGATGATTTCAATTACACTGTTAATCAGCCTTGTCTTCCAGAAAAGGAGCAAAAGCCAAACAAGTCCACTTGCTTACTTATTTGAGGGGAAAAAGGGCTAAGGAGAAGAAAAATATGTTTGTCCCTAACTAAGGAGAAGAAAGCTAACAGCTAATTGCTCACACATTGCTGGATGCATTTATTTGCCTAATAATGATCTTTACTCTATAATCTGTTTTGGCTCTAGAATAAAGGACAGAAAAACATCCCAGATTATAATGGTTTCTTTGTGACAAAAAATTCATACTTGTGACAAAAGATTCATATATATTTCTTTCATTTTATTGGTGTTTGTCTAGTTTCCATTTTCTTCTGGCTTAACTTGTCTGGCAAAAGTCAACACCTTCAAAAACATTTCTTAAGGACAGCTGCACTTCCCAAGAAACTGAAGTACCAGTCTAGGACATATTATGATAAGAACTGAAATCCTTTACTTTGTGCTTCCTAGACAGCGGGGATTGCAGGAAGGTAATCTTTACTCCTTTCCTCACTACCTTCAAGTTTTATTGATATTTCAAGCTCTTAGAAATAAAAGCAGCATTCTATTCATTGTTCTACCTAACAGCTGAAAAAAACCTTCTCATACTGGCTGTCAGTCCAGAGGGTGTTTCTTCTGCCCTCTAAGGCAAGGAGGTCCTACTGATTCCATTGACAGTGTAGCAAGGGATTTCTTGTAGAACAATTTGGAAGACCCACATGTTTTGCAAGGAAAAACAACTCAATGATCTCAAAGGTCTTTTACAAGCTAGTTTAATCTCTGATTATTCTGTGAAAACCTTGCTACTTCTATCCCTCCTAAAAGCTTTTAAGCATACTGCATGTAAAATTATATAGTTATTGCTCTTTGCAGGTACAAGACACAGTTCTACATGTGAGGTACGATTTGACACAAATGATGATGATGACTTCATGCTCAACTTTCATCACAGGTCTTAGCCAAATTACTTCCAGTTATGTAAATACACTCAAAGTTGATGGGAATGCTTCAAAAAATCAAGAAAGTGAGGAAATGTACATGTACTGGCAAAAAAATTGTAAGGCTGCACAAATAAACCAGAGCTGTAAACCTAAATCTTTTGTTGGCTTTTAGCACATTCATTATTTAACAGGGCTTTGAAACAAATGCTTCTATTGCTGTCTAAACAATTAAATAGTTTTGAAACTTTTTCAGCTTCTTATACAATCTAGGCTTCTCAGCTGCCTGTCTGAGGCCCATGAGCTATTTTAAGAGTCTAATTCACTTAGAGTATTCTATGTGTTAGCAGAATGATGCATATTACATTTGTAATTAATTTTGAGCTGGCAAAATAGTAAGAAAAATCTCTCATAAAAAAGCTAATAATTACAAGATCTCAAAGAAGGACATTAGGATCCTTTGCAAGATTTTTACCTTCTGAAATAAAAATGCAGTTATGCTTTTGTCTTATTTTTACCCTCAAATGACACTGAAAGATTTTTATTAATAAAAAGTACGAGATTACACAGATATAATATCACAGAGAATTTAAGAATAGACCATTTATTACAATATATATGTATACAATACATTCCCTTTCAATGCTACATACATACATGTACATAATTAATTTATACAGGGATTTACCTGAAAAGAATAGTCTTTGAAGATAAGTATTTTTTAATTGGTGGTACTTTTAAAGGAATGCAATGTTTTAAATTAAATTACATTAAATGCTTTTGTGTTTACTCTGCATTAAACCCTATTTTATTTATTGTCATCTTCCCAGCATGGTCTCATCATGGTTGAAGAGGGCTGCTAATGCTATTTATATTATGCTGCACTGTCCTCTAATTGACCTTGTTTGTGCAACGGAATGGCTGCTTTTCTCAAGCTGCCAGCTCTTTATTGCTGCATTTTGACCATGCACTAGTGGCTCTTTGTGCTGCTTTTGAGTTCAAGAATCAATACTGCATTCCCCACAGCCAATAAAGGAAGCTGACAGCATGAATTAACTGAGTGTAGCCAGTTGCATGGAGGGCCATTGTCTTTAAGGAAAATCCAGACGATTACAAGCCTCCATTGCTTAGTGGAGATTTTAATGCAAAGCGCGAGGTTGCTGTAATTTAATTTTGGCCTGCTGCTCTGACACACTCCCCTTTTCTATTGCTTCATGGAGTCCAAGCTATTAATGGCTGCAGACCAAAACACATAAGGAGACAAAGGCAAATAGTCACAGTCACACAGTAGCAGCAGTTACTTCTGATTTAACAGCAATTTTTCATTTGCATTTAGTGGAATTGACAGAAACTCTTTTTTTTTTCCTTCTCAGACTTTTCTCTGTTGAATTCATACATATAAAATAAGCCAAATGAAAGCAAAACATCTAAATAACAGAACCACAATGCAGTGGCATGTCTTGAACTGGCACCTAAAGGAAGTTTGCACATGGGGCTAAACTGGAAATGTATGCAATGCCCAAGGCTCTCTCCCCTGTAGCCTTACTGAATCCTCTAGTAAGGGATGCTGCTAAGCCACAGATGCTGCAAAGGGTTGCAAAGAAGTATGCACAAAAAAGGCACATTAAGGAAATGTAAAGTTAACAGTAGGATTTCTTCTGCTAAGAGCAGAAATGAAATCACTTTTTATTTTAAAAAGAGTAATGGCTTTTATTCAAGATGCTTTGATATTGAAAACTGTAGTTCCTTATGACAGATAGTATTGTTGATTCAAATGGATTGAAGTTATTCAAAAGGACTATGTGTTATGTACAAACCATTTAACTCAAGCTTTTAACTTGTTTTCTCTGTTGACAGTAGTATGAGAGATTGCTTGAGAGGTAATCTTTCTAAAGCAATGCCTGAAAAGTTTTATCCACTTTCGAATTCTATAAAAAAAATCCAAAGCTCTTGATTCTTACTGCCTGTGTACCTGCCATATAAATGTCTTAGGAATTTACCTGAGATAAAAAGTTGAGGCTAAGATTAATTTAAAGGATATTTCTTCTAGACCATGAGTCATGGAAAAAAGCACAATGCTTTTATCTCTTCTGCTATTGGCCATCTTGCCCATCAAAGAGTTAATTACCTTCTTCTTCTTCTACAGCCAGTGTACAGTAAGGAGGCATTTCAGGAGGATGAACCACCCCAAAGTAGCAGTTAGAGACAGCTGATGGACTATGATCAGGAGATATCTATTAACTAAGTTAACTTTTAGAGTGGCAGAACATGGTGAGTGAAACCCCAGACTAGCTTTTTCTAAATTATGCAGTGTGATAAAGGGAATGGAGAAAATAATAGTCAAGAGCTTGACTAGGTAGTTCTTTATTTGTAGTGACACTGCTTCAAAGGTGTGTGAACAGAACTACACACAAATAATGCAGGGGTGTGTAAAAGGTGTTGGGCCTTACAAAAGGTATATTTCCTGCCAAAATGCAAAACCCCAGGGGACCCATTCCATCAGCAAAGCCAAGAGATGGGAACTCACAACCACCCTGAAAAGAAGAAAGTTATTTACTTCATCCTGGAGACGGGAGCTAAAAGTTGATCTTACATTTTAGAAGATACTCATGAATGTGCAGAATAATTTTCCCTAAACCCTCATATTTAAGAGTCTTTTACTAACTGCTCTTTAACTCTTTCATGACCTTCTTGTCTTGCAGTCATGTGCCACAGCTCTTCCTTTCTGAAAACACACATAAATTTACCTTTCAAGAGCTCCTTCCTGATAGACCACTTTTTACACATATTCACAAAGCCAGGCATAAATAATCCTAAAATTTTTCCTAATGTGGAAAGTTTAAAAATTATGAACTGTGAACTCAATTTTCCCACAGTATAAACATATAGCCTATTATAAAGAAGAAAAACTAACAACAATAACAACAACAAAAGCAAGCTAAAAGTAATTTGGAATGACCCACAAGTGATCATTATTCCTTGTACAGCAAAATGATGAAACTGAAAATCAATGGATCTATGAAAGAAAGGATCAATACATATAAGGAATAGTTAAGCACTGTAAGGGAAAGCACTAAGGTGGCAATAAAGATAATCTAGGCAGACAAGCTGACGCATGGGGGGAGCTCAAAATTTTGTATGTAACATGGTCCTGACCCAGCTCCAGCCAGCAATAATTAAAATTATATGACTGACACCAGAAGGATCAGATGTGAATCCTGAATGAGTTTTTAAATACTTCAGTTGCTCACTGAGAAGGCATGTAGAACTACTAGCCAAGTTCAGCACTAAGGTACCCAAATACATCTCCCGTGGACTAAAACCAAAGCTACTTGTATTTATTATGGAAGGCAGAACATGGCACCAGCTGTTGAAAAATACGATCAGTCACAAATGATCAAAAGTTACCCCTATTCACAGAAGATTATTTTTTCAGGCTAACTTGTTAATAAACTTGAAAATATATTTCAGACCCTGTAAAAATGTTGACAGCCAGGAGGGTTGGAATCATTAGCAAGACCCAGTTTTCAGGTAGAAACAAGGGCAGATCACACCTAGCTTGACTTTGAAAATAATATATTATTAGGATTGAAACCAGAAAATGATATGGAACTAAGGTAAACTGAATTTGCATTCTTCAGTTCAAAAGAAGAGTTGCTTTGATACCACTTTGGTATATTTCCAGTACATACACGTGTTCCTGGGAACAAATGTTTATTGAAAATTGTACTCTCTTCTTTTTTTTTGTTGTGTGCTTTTTCCCACAGTCAGGTTTTCAGTAGTGAAGCTATTCCAAGTGCACTTTATGTATAAAAATACTGTTGAGATTTCAAAGGGAAAAATGAATATGGAATTTGGCAAAACAGCAGTTTTATAAATGCCAGTAGTCATCACTAAATTCTATACATTTCTAGCAGGACACAGCCATTTCTTTTTCTGCCACTAATGAGAATTTAATCAATGATTATATTTGCATGCATCACAGAATATACAGTAACTCAAGCAGTGTTCATTTTTAAATCACAAGCAAATTAAAACCTATGTTTTGCAGACGTGTTTATTTGTTACTTCTTGAAATCTTTGAAGCTAATATTAGCTAATGAGGCTAAAAAGGTATTGTTTCTGCTATTATTTTAACCTTTTTACCTATCCTACAAATATTGATTTTGCTTGGCTATGCTGGGTGCAGTGCCTATTCTGCACAAATAGGCAGAAACAGGTCCCACCTCAGATGCTGTGCCATTTCAGTGAGTACAAATAATACTTACTAGAAAGCAGGAAAAGAATATTGGTACATAATTACTAGACAATCATAAAATTTTTAAAATGCCAAGAGTACCAAGAGTCCTTGTCTAGCTCTCAAAACTACATAGTATGTCTAAATTTTGAGAATCAATGCAGCTCAGTTTTGTGAAACCTGGAGAGAGTATGACGAGCTTTTGGTACACCTGAAGGGGTCCCTTCCCTCAATAAGAGACTGCCTAGAAAATATATTATAGAAATTTTTTTATTAAGCGTTTAGGTGTCTCTCTTCAGAGCCCAGCAGCTGAACTTTGTTATCTGACCTAGTTCTAGTAACTGCATTCATATCTTATTAATAATATTACCATTCATATTGATTATTATTATTAATAATAATAATAATAATAATAATACAAATGCTGGAATCTTCTCCCCAGCAAAAGCTAAGGCATTATCCCTATCAATACACAGATAAAAGTGATTTCTTACTTAATGATTTCCCTGTCAAGGTAGATGGGAAGAACATGTTAAGCATATCAAATGGTCTGTTTTCTTAAAATAATTTATAGGCTGTATAAAAAGGTTACTCACTTCACTTGCTACCGAAACGGATATGCAAGGTAGCCATATGGTGTGAGTAATACTTTTAGAACCATTTTTAGAAAGGGAAAAGCAGAATATCTTATCACACAAAAGCCATGGAGAATTTAGGAAGAGAGAATATGATGAACTCATTTAGAATTTGGAGAGCATATTAGGGTTAACACCTCTAGTGATAACTGCCACTTGAGCTTTCATAATCAAATGCTTCAATTTTAGGTCTCATCTGAAAGGCAGATCACACAGAGAATAGTCTGAAACTCTTTAATTGCCTTGTATAACAATACACATTTTTAAGTAAGTGAATGCATTACAGCCTTGACTTTTGTTCTGCTCATTTTGTGTTACAAATAGAAGCACACCCATCGTTCTTCTCATCGGTTAGAAATTTTAATGTTGGTGCATAGGATATTCATTCTGCATAATTCTTTTTACTAGTAATAGGAAATGTCTGGTTATGCCTTTGACAGTAAGAAGACAACTGAAGCCATTGTCCTCGAAAAGACTGCCTTTGCTTTGGGTATAAAACTGTGTGAACTGGCATTTGTGTCCTTTGCAAACTACAAAGCAGAATAATGCATTTTAAAAAAATGTATTTCAATGACCATGGTCCACTTCTGAGATTATATGTTAATAAGCTTGCACACAGCTCTTAATTACACCTTGGTGAGTTGGCACAAATGTATTAATATCAAGAAAGTTACTCCAGATTTACATCTGCAAAGCTGAATTTGGTTCTGCTTGGGGACACATAGCTGGTATTACATTGCCTCTCATCAGAGCTTTTGCAGCCTGTACAGAAGCAATGTTTAGAAGCAAATGAGGAGGTAGGCAAGCAAAGGTTGTCCATTTAAGTGGCAAGTCTAGCAAGCTGACACTAATAGAAAAGCTAGAATACCAGTGCTGTTTGTTGACTTGTGTAGTGGAGAGGCAGTTACCTTTTTCTGGCCATTTCCCATGTGCTAAATGAAGATATCTCCTACTTCTTGAGATGGTGTGAGATTTAATTAATAATGTTCTAAAGCATCACATGAATCTTATTTCTGCTGGAATTCGTCCACTGCATGCATTTGATATTTTGAATCAGCTACAAGTATACTGATATCCATATTTCCAATATGAAAGGAAACATATTATTACTGAGATGGTAGCAAGAAGTAACAGTTTGGGGAGTGTGTCACAGACTCTTATTGATTTATAGAGGTATCATGTGCCTTTCCACGGACTTACAATCTCTTCTTCCTTACACGGATTGCATCCATCTAAATAATGATAGGGAGCATATGGCTTTACTTTTAAACACTGACACAAGTTTCAGTCAAGCAGCTCATGGGTTGTAAGTCACAGATGATATCCAGTTCTGTAAGAATGATGACATCAGCAAGCCAAGAACTTCTTTTGGAGGAGCAGAGGAGGGCATAGGGGCAGCATGGCTCCAGCTGGATCTAGTTCATCTACTAGCATGAACTTTTCCAAAGCCAGTGCTTGGAAACAAGAACATGTTTGAGGAAGTACTGGAAACATGAAGGATGTTTGGGGAGACGTAAAATGTATAAGATATTTTTATCTTGTAAGCCAGAAAAATAAAGGCCATTAGGGATCTCTACCCCAAGTAGCTCCATTCAGATAAGACTACAACTTCAGAGAGATGGAAAGGTAGAGCTAAACTGGTGCCTGCACTTGGCCAACCAGCCTGAAGAGAGACACACACTGCAAGACTGTCTGGTTTTACTTGCACTAATCGAAGTATGTAAACAATAATGAAATAATATATCAGAAACAATGTTACAAACCATTCTAGCTCATAAAATACAATATAGCCTTCACTTCTAGATATTAATAAAAACTTAATTTCTTTGACAAATTTTCCATTGTAAAAATGGAACTAACACTTTCATTAAAAGATTAGCTTTCTAGGACACAGATAAAATTGGTAATCCAAAAAGCTGATATTAACAATGTGTAGTGGCTTTTTGTCTTGTCTGGTCTTCCAGAAATTATTCTTTGCAGTTTAAAGAAGACTATTTCCCTTAATGATAGTGATTTTGGCTTCCATTAGATCATGTAGTATTGATTTTAATTTTTTCCTTGTGATTTTGAACCAAATCCTGTAATCTTGACTTTTTATTAAACACTTGTGGACATCCCTCTTGAGCTAAAACATCATGTGGTCATTTTATTTCCAAGGTTTTTAATAACGCATTTTAAGCACAGAATATGTTTGACTGGGGAATTCTTTTGTGCCACCATTTTGTTATTGCCTTTTGAAAGCAGAAAAAAACCCTATCAATATTTTATTGAATATAATGATCTGTGAGGTTTTTGTCTGTGAATATACAAGGCAATGAACCAGAGTTGTTTGAGACAGACTGGTGTCAATGCTGTCAAAACCAATGCAGCACCTCCAAATACAGGCAGTGAAATGTAAAGCAGAAGGCTCACTCAAACACTTTTTTCTTGAAAAGTGTGCAGTTTTCAGGCTTGCCTTAACCCCATGCTGTTTGCCAAGAGCACCTGGGAAAAAATGAAAGACATTTTCAAAAATAAAGCAGGTCTTTCTAAGAACATTTTGAAACAAGTTTCCATGATCTGCCAAAGTTGCAGAACAATAGTAAAATCTACTGGATGGAAGCAGCTCAGTGAAATATACTGACTAAATAATTTTTTTGCTGTTACTTATTAAAAAAAAAAAAAAAAAGTGAAGTTTTCAGTTTGTTTATGGCAAAGGTAGAAAAATATCAGATGATGTTAAATATTGATTTAGAACCTTCATACTCATCATTCAGATCTGAAAATGTGAACCTTCTCTTCTTTAACCAGAGTGTAAGTTAGTAATTCAGGCTATAATTCTGATTCTATGTGTTCACATTATTGCATTACATTCAACAACAAAGATCAGATAAGCTATTTACTGTGCATATACAATGCATAAAAACTCTCTGTCTTGAAAAGCTGATTATTTACAGCTTCAATCCTTAGTCATGTGCTTAATTTTACATACTTGAAGAGCCGCACTGGTAAAATAAATACCTTCCTCCATCTTTGACAGAAAAAGGCCCAGTTCTATGGATAGTAACAAGGTGAGTGCAATAAAGGTAGGAGCTAAGAAAAGAGCAGGGCTCTAACAGGAAGATGTTGCATCCACAGTAGGTGCATATCAAGTGTTTTATAAAATCCTAAACCCATCAAACACATGAGATGAAGAATCTTAAGAAATCAACACATGCCTATTGCTGCACAGTCTGTGATTTTACATGTTGTACCTGAATACCTGTTGCACATCTGGAGGAGAAAGAAGCAAGTCCAGTTTAAAAAGAAAATCATATACCAGGGAGGATTGAAATTACCTTTGACAGAAGAAAAATATGTAACAGTGATGCAGAACTGTAATTCATGCAACATGACCTAATTATTTTAAAGGAAATGCTAGCAGCATTTTAAAAGCCTTCAGATACACAATTGTTAAAATTTAATGCTGGTGTTTGCATGTATCAGAATTTATGGAAATCTGTGTGAAATTTTCACTTCTGTTTCATCCAGGTCAACTCTGAAACAAGACTGTGACCTCAGTAGGGTTATTCAACTTAATAAAAATTTTAAATAAAATAAATAAGTAATGCCAAGTCATAGCTCATTTGCAGGACATCAATCATACATTTGTAACTTGTGGATTAAATAAATACAAGGAAGAAAAAATAACTCGAGGTCCAGCAGAATTCAACATTTTATGTTTGTTCTATTCATTTTATATATGAACACAGCACATTTTCTCAGTCTAGCCCAGAAATAGCCAGGCATCCATCCACAGGTGTAATACAATTCAGTAAGACACATCTTTCAGGGTCCTTTTTAATCTAACAATAAATGAGTAGAAAATGTCCGGCATATTATTTTTAGTTAGGTGTTCTCTCTCTGAGATTCAGTGTTTCCTCAGCCACCTCTCTGCAGAGATGTGCTCCATGGTTTGGCAGGATTCGACTCATCTGATACCAATGACAAACTGGTATGAAGAACCAGTTCTCCAGGCACTCTCTGATTTCTCTCTGCATGCTGTGCACAGACCCGCAGGCCCTACCTGCTCCACATGGATGAAGAATTTTACTGACTGCAGTGGAAGAGGCAGCACATTGGAGGTATCAACCTGTCTGCCTTTCATCTACATGTAAACTCCTTTTTTGTGACTGTAGGAGGAAGCAAACTTGGTTGCTAAAGTTATCACTAAGTAATGGGCAATGGCTCATAAAGTAAATCTTGCTTTCATGGAAAAGACCTCTACACACACCTGGATAATTCAGAAGCTGCTCAGGCTGGCATAGCAGTGGGATTTGACACTGCCTTTCCACTTGAACTTGAATGATTCCTACCCAGCAAACAGAGCTAGGAAAAGAGGTTGGCAGGGATGGAAGGAGAGCCCACAGTGTGCAAGGACACCACGATATGCGGTGTTCTTGTTGCCTGAATATTGAGATGGGGTAAGGTTTGGAGAAAAACTGCTTCTCCTTTCAACTACTTGTGTCATATTTTGAGAGCTCTGTGCAGAACTTTTATGCTCTGAGGTAGTTTGCTTCCATCATGTATTACCTAGCAGCCGAGATGACCATGCCCAGCACCACATGGTAAAAAGACACCGTGATGCCCATTGCCTCCACTGATGACACCCAAATGATCATGCCCTGCTCTCAACCTGAAGACAGAATACCCTTGCAGGATAGAAATGAATGTGACTCCTTGTGCCCTGGCACCAAACAAAGTCAGGAACAAACCTTTGCTCTGCAAAGAGAGAGCAGATATTGGCGTAGTAAACATAGTTCTGATTTTCTCCTGACTCAGAATAGTCCAAACACTTCAGCTGAAGGAGACCTCTTCCCAAAATTGTGGCACAGATCATATGAGCTAAATATTGAAACATATATGTACAGCTTGTCCCTCTGCATACCCAACTGATGCCATTTTGCTTTTTGCCTTTTTTTCTCATATAGTTTCTGTATTCTTTACACATGTGTTTGTAGCCTATTGCATTACTGGCTAGTTTTCCCAACAATTTTCCCTGCCCTTTCCCTAGGCAGAAAGACAAATCTTTCTATGGGGCCCTTGTCTGTCTTGGTTCTCCCTGGCTACCAAGGTTGAAAACAACTCTTTGAGACACATTTTCATAAAGTTCAGCTAGTATCAAGAGGGGGGTCCAGAGAAAGGGCATGACCTGGGGGGGAACTGCATTACCACTTGTCCTCCTAACTGTTTTTTTTTTGTCAATTATGCTAATTTGCCAAACTTATAAATCTGTATTCACCTCTGTAGGAGTTAACTTTTGGGGACATTCTTCCATTACTGCCCCAGAAGCTCCAATAAAGATCCACTTTTATATTACCTCCTATACTAATATTATCTAGAAAGTGTTTGTTGTTTGATTTCTAGGCTGAAAAAGGCATCAAAACCCTCCTCTGACACAAGAAACAATGAATACCATCCAAAAAGCTGTGCCATGCAAGAAGGCACCACAAGCTTGCATCTCCTCGCAGGCAGGAAACTATTTTCAAAGCTTCAATGACAAGCTTTGCCCCCCATCTTTAGTGGAAGACCTGAATCTGGCCAATTAATGATAAATAAAATGGAAGAAATAAAAGGAACATGAGGACCCTTTAGCTTAGATCTTACAATGGCATCCTTTGCTAAACTCGCCTAGTACCTGACATTACTGCTGAAATGTGCTGACCTGTCTACTTCCACTCAATATCCGTAACATCTTTCCATTATTCACCCTTAGGGCTGTATTTAACTAATGGAGAGAGTTTTAGTGCTCCTGACACTGAGAGACAGATACCCATGGCTATAGTCAGTCTTGGTGTAGCAACTGTCCACAAATTCTGGCTCTGTCATATGGGTGGGTTAGCATCAGCTTACAGATTTCTGAGCTTTAATTTATTTATTGAGGCCAAATTACTTCAGTAGGACCTGCAGCTATTCAACACTTTTCAAACCAGGCAATTTTATTTAGAACCCTAGAGAAAGGAGTCAGTAGCTGGGTTTTAGGCAGTGAAGTTTTCGTCCATTGAGAATGAAACTGGTGGGGTAATTTAGGCAGGCATTTTGTTGCACTTGGTTCTACTGACTTCTGCTTAACAGATACAGGCGGACCTGTACCACGCCACAGTTGACTCAGTCTTTGGACTTCCTTGATTTAACATTGCCAGGTTAAAGCTAATTTCCACCAGTGGTGTGATAAACATGTTTTTCACGGGGAACCAGATTCAATCCATAGTGCACCAAGACAGTGCCTGCCATTTGTTGAACGCAATGTGGCATGCTGACAGTGGCAGGGGCAAGCAGAGCATCAATGGTATGGAAACCACAGGGTGTTGAATCAGTGTCCTTGTTGCTTTGCCAATGAATCAGCTTTTGAGAGGAAATACGTGGCCTGTATTTCCCAAAGCATAGTCTGTCTGGCGTTTGCAGCTCTGGAAGAATTGTTGAGTTTAGCAATTTAGTCATGATTAATCCTGTAGGCAAATATATGCAAATCAGAATTATAAAATCATTTTAGGTTGGAAAAGATGTTCAAGATCATCAAACGCAACTGTTAACTTAATGCTGCCAAGTCCACAACTAAACCGTGTCCCTGAGTGTCACATCTATAGGTCTTTTAAATACCTCCAGGAATGATGGCTCTGTCACATCCCTGGGAAGCCTGTTTCAATTTGTGGCAACTCTTTCAGTGAAGAAAATTTTCTCATATTCAAGCTATCCCTCCCCTGGTGCAGCCATTTCCTCTTGTAATTTCTTCCTACTTGTGAGAAGAGGCCCACCCCCACCTGGCCCAAACCTTCTTTCCGGCAGCTATAGTGAAGATGAATTCTCCCTGAGCCTTCTTTTCTCCAGGCTAAATAACCTCAGCTCCCTCAGCTGCTCCTCATGAGATTTGTGCTCCAGACCCCTCACTAGACCGTTTGTCCTTCTCTGGATACACTCCAGCACCCCAATGCCTCTGTAATGAGAGGTCCAGAACTGAACACAGGATTTGAGATGCAGCCTCAGCTCTGCCAAGTACAGGGAGGCAATCACTGCCTGGTCCTGCTGGCCACACTATTCCTGATCCAAGTCAGGATGCCATTGGCCTTCTTGGTCCTCATGGCACATGCTGACTCACCAGTCAGCCAGCACCCCCAGGGCCTTTTCCACTGGGAATCTTCCCAGCCACTCTTGCTCAAACTTGTAGTTCTGCCTGGGGCTGTTGTGACCCAAGTTCAGGGCCTCACACTTGTTGCCTTGATGGACCTCCTACGTTTGGCCTTGGTCCATCAATCCAGCCAGATCCCTCTGCAGAGCCTTCCTGCCCTCCAGCAGATCAACACTCCTGCCCAAGCTGGTGTCATCTGCGAATTGATTGAGGGTGCACTCAATCTCATTGTCCTGATTGCTGATGAAGATATCAGACAGAACTGAGTCCAAGACTGACCCCTGGGGAATACTTGTCTGCCAAATGGATGCAACTCCATGTAATCACTCTCTGGGCCCAGCCATCCAGCCACTCTTTACCCAGTGAAATTTGCATCCTTCCAAGCCATGAGCAGCCAGTTTCGCCAGCAGAGCTCTGAAAGTCCATGCAAGGGGAAATGAGAATACAAAACACATGCTCCAAACTGTTAGCCTTCTTTCTCACTTCACTTCTAATTTTTTCCTGATTTTTATTTCTCTGATTTTATTTTTCTTATTTCTTCTGTATTGCACATAAGTCTCTGTCTTCTTATTATGGCTGTTACGATGTGAAAACAACATAGATAAATCATTTTTGTATGTTTTAACTGACCTAAAAATTCATTCATCCTTGTGGAAATTGTTGCATACACTTTCGTGCACACACACCTCAACTAGTTTAAAAATCTTTTCAAATAAAATCTGGTAAGAAAGTACTTTCCTCTTTATACATTTAGAAACAGGCTCATTTTTATTCCCAATTATAGCAACTACACAAAGAAGCAATAAGTCTCAGAAGATTTGTCACAAATCCTCCAAGTCTGTGACAGTTTCAAAGAAAGCCATTGGTTCCCTTCAAAGCAGTAGTCTGCAGCTGCCTGATAAAAGGCCACAACCCAGTACAAGGTAATCATTAGGCAAACATTATTATTATTTTCCTAATTAGCCAAAAATCATTGGATTTCCTTTGATCCAAGAGGCTTCTTCCTGCTGAGCAATCATTTTATCTTGCTTATGTTGACAAACATACAAGTCACCAATTGTGCCTCAATTATCATTTGACAAGGACAATGTTTTCTACTCCTTGCATGAAGAAGAGAAGACTAAGAACAAATAAAAAGCAAGAAGTTTCAGAATATAACTGTCCTTTCTTTTCGCTTCAACTGATCTGGTGACAAACCCCACCAAATGAACAGGATCTGCAGAGAGCTATGGAGTCACTGTTCAGATCCTGGGGGGAAGTGTTAATGCAGAATTCTACAGTGAGCCTCACGTAAAATAGACTGAAAATATTCCTGCTACAGCTGAACTGCAGAGAACTCTGTGTTCCCAAAAAGGCACGCCACAGCATTCCCCCTGTAACACTGTCTAACTGTCAAAATGTGGCTAAATTTAACAGAGAGCGCTCAGGGCTGAGGAAAAAATATTTTGTGAAATGTAAAGAGTGAGATAAATTTGTACAATTCGAATCCCCAAATTTAGTTTGAAAGGCATTTCAAAACTCAGCTCCCTACATAGGGAGTATTTTTTTAAACTAAGTACAGGAAAATCTGGCATAAGGATGTATATATGTGGAAGTTTATTTATAGCTATTGCTAGTGATGGGTATGAAATTTTTTTGGTCTTTCAGTAAGCTGGTCTTTAGGCTGCTTAGACATTGTAAAAAAAAAACCCCAGTAATGAAAAGTAGACTGTTACACCAATTCCTGAATTTAAAACCAAGCACTGTATTGTTTCTAAGGGAGTACCAGCATGTGTCTCAAAATTTCTTCTTGGTTGTTGCACACTGCTCTCTTACTTGTCAGTTTAGCATATCACAGCTTTTCTCTTTTTTTAAATTCATTTTATGAATTAGTATTACCATACCTCCAGGGAGGAAATAAATAATGGAATGCTGATATGGAGAAAAAAGAATCACAGGAAGCATGTAGGAATAAGAGAAAGCACTTTAAAAGGTGTAAAATTGCTAATTTTCAGTATTGATAATTTGGAGGCAGACATACAAGTATCTCACTCAGTTTCTATAGATGACTTAAAATAGGTAAGGCAAGCTGCTGAATTTATGATATTAACATCTGTGTCATCAAGAAAGCTTCTATGTCAACCTTTAATGTCTTTATATTGAAGGGTTTTCATTACCTAAGAAAAACAAGAACAGGCAGGGATGTGTATGAAAAATAATGCATTCTACCACTCTTATAGAAAAAGACAAATGTTTCATTATTAAGGCTTTCATTATTAAGTGCAAAAAAACCCCCCAAACCTAAAAAAACAAAAAACCACACCAGATTGAAGTATATCTTCACTATTTGCTAAAACATATATTTTTTTCTAGGGAGATAATAGTGATTGCTTTACTCTTTTATTTACAAGCAGTTTAAATTGCCTCTCAAAAATACAGCTTATAGGTTGAATGATCTCAGATAGTTTGTGAAATTATGGATGTGTTCTTTTTATTGAGGCTTACATATCCTGCAGCAACAGCCCTGCCATCTCTTTGCAGCTTGCTGTACTGTTGCTAAGAATTTAGAAACAGACACGTCAGTTTTAATTTTAAAGAGACTGTATTTTTTCCTCTGCTTTAATAAATCAATCTTGTACTGCAATGTTGGCACTCCTTTAAATGGGTCAGGAAAAAGTGTGTCCTTAATTCACCTCATGCAGCCTGATTACTGATCACCAATAATTTGATTAGCTGCACCACAAGAAATTATATGGTTCAATAGATGTAAGCATGACCAACCACATCCAAAACATCAAAGTCAAAAGGATTCTTCCTGCTCCCTAAATTTTCTGGAGCTAGAACAGCCTGTCTGGGGACTGTGCTCCCAGCTCAGGACACCCTGTCCCCTCTGCCTTCAGCAAATGATTTGTCACATGAAAGGATCTGGGGCTGCAATTTTAAAGGAGCTATGACTACAATCTGACTATAAGCACAAATACAAAATTCATTGCCAAACAGAATATTTAGGGCTCTGACTAAGCAAAGTCTGGAGGAATTATAGCCACTGAGCGCAGCACAGAACCTGCACTGCCAGGATTTCCTCTTTGACAGTTTGGGATAGTGGGCAATTCTAAAGCATTTGGCATTTGCAAGGACATTCCTAAAAGTGCTCAGCCATTCAACTCAGGGATGTAAGGATTTTTTTCCCCAAAATGCATTTAATTAAAGAATGTTCTAAACAAAAAGTGAGGAAGGCTTGCTCAGTATCTTTGGTGTTTTCCTTTCTCGTGCAAAGCCTGGCTTGCAGAAATGATGACATTTAATACCCCAGCTTCTCCACTAAGCATGTGTGATAAAGCAGAGCTCAATGAAACATGCAGACATTATATAGGAATATTTATAGGCATACTGGCTTGGTTTACTCTATCCATCCTTCACACCTTCTGCACATTTGCTTCTTGTACTGTGGGCTCCATTGAAAAGCACTTAAGGCCTTTCCTGGTACAGCTGCTCACAGAAACTTAATTTCAGCACTGCATATGGGAGTCTCTATGTTCACCTAATTTTTAAATTTGCTCAAGCAACTATTTGGGTTGGAATGGTTTCCTACACTCATCCAAGGCAAAGAAAGAGTATTGTGGGATGGAGCTGAACATCAATAGTTAAACAGTGAGTGACAGACATTAAGTGCTCACCATGACATCAGAGAACAAAAAATCTGTAATTGCCTCAGTGTAATAAATATATGCAAAAGATTAGTTTAAGAAAATAACAGTTTGGTTATAAAGACCTTGCTATCTAATTTTGAAATAAATTATTAATTTCAGATTATTATCCTAGATGAGAGCAGAGATAGAGATTTTTTTGTTTGTTAAAAGGAAAAAAAAACCAAGGAAAAAAAGTCAAAGAAAAAACCCATATAAATAAAGATCAAATATAAATAACTTTTCTGACTCAAATAAAATTAAAACTTTATATGCTGTGCCTTACCACAAGATTATTCATTTTTGTTTTCTTCCTGGTAATGCCACAATTTCAATGTTACAAGGATAAAGTGATGAAAAATGATTGTATGTAAGGAGTAAGGTTTAGGAAAATGTACATGAATGTCCTTCTGGTTTTGATTTTGCTGTGAAATTCCATATTTCTCACTTTTGTTTTTGTTTTAGAACCTTACTGATTTTTTAAAGATTTCCTATCACTTCATGCATAGAAATGTTGACAGAGGTAGTTCAGAATGTGAAGAACAGTAGAACACCAAGTTCCTAAAACAGAATTATGCATCTTAAATATGTTTAAGACTGCCAGACGGACATGAAAGCTCTGTTTCTATCTTGCCTGACAAAGAATAAAATTAATAGCTTGGATGAATGCAACGTACCCACAAAGGACAATCGGAGTAAATCTATAGTGGGCTGAAGTTCAGTGAGAGCAATGAAGCGGTCACAGTGGTTTGAAGGAAATGAGAAATAATTTGAATTTTTTAAAAAAAAAATCTATAATGATCTTTATTAAAAAAAGTATGTTTACTCTTGTATTACTTTATCTGATATTACTGTAGCTGTTACACTGTCCTTCCTAACATTGCAATGACACATATTACAAGTATGTCATTGCAAACAAATATGTATCCTCATTTTCAAGAACAGTCTACATAGAAATAGAGGAATTAAAGGAATGGCAGATGGTCATATCAAAGGACATGGTATTTACCATAGGTGGATTTTTATTCTCCACATACATTTGTTTCCCACCCACAATGAAGGCACAGGATATCTGGACGTCTCAGAGCTTTGAGTGCCACATTTGCTCCCTGAAGTGGGACAGAATTGTTGTCAGGACCCATGGCAGCCAGTCAACCCCCTGCAACAAGAGTTCAGTGTCAATACTGCAGCTGTCAAAACCCCCAAAAATCTCTGCCCTGCACCTCAAGGCAGTTTTGTTGAGCTTAATTTCCCACTCATATCCCCGACCTGTAACATGGGGGCACTTCCCTGGGTACCTCAGCTTGTGGGTGCCTTCCTCCTCCCATCCCCAGGGCCCTGCCTGCATGTCATGGGCATGTCTGGCCCTGGTTATCCTCACTGGTCCTGATCCATACCCTGACCCACAGACCAGCCACCCTGTCCCAGCCTCAGCCCATCCACGGGGAGGTGCCCAGGGCTGGGCTTCCCTGGTGCCTTCCAGTTTTCCTGCTTCTGGCTGGAATGATATGGGGTGGGCTGCCAGGGCCTGCCATGCCACCCCAAGGAGCCCTGACTGGTCCCCAGGGAGACCACAGTGCTCAGAGTGCCCCGGCACACTTGCATTGTAGTAAATTTGGGGAGTGTGATTCATGTTGAGGGTTTCCAGGGAGCTGATTCTCCCTCTCTACTCTGCTTTGGTTACACCCCACCTGGGGAGCTGCATCCGGCTCTGGAGGGATCTCTGGCAGAAGAAGGATGTGGACATGCTGGAATGAGTCCAGAGGAAGGCTGCAAAGATGGTGAGATGCCTGGAGCACCTCACCTATGAGAGAGGGCTCAGAGAGTTGGGGTTTCAGCTGGAGAAGAAAAGGCTCTGGGGTGACTTTATAGCAGGCCTCCAGTATCAAAAGAGACTACAGGAGAGCTGGAGAGGGACTGCTCACAAGGCATGCAGTGATAGGAGAAAGAGCTATGGAGAAAGAGAAAGCTAGGAGAAAGAGAATGACTAGACTGAAAGAAGATAGATTTGGATTATGTAGTAGGAAGAAATGCTTCTCTATGAGGGTGGTGAGACATTGGACAAGGTTTCCTGTTGAATTATGGGTATCCCACCCCGGTTAGGATTCAAGGCCCGGTTGGACGGGGCCTTGAGGAACCTGGTCTAGTGGGAAGTGTCCCTGCCCATGGGTAGGTTTGGAACTAGATAAACTTTAAGGCCCCATCCAATCCAAACTGTTCTATGATTCTATGAAATGTCTGCTGAAGACACAGCCAGGATGTGCATGTAATGGTAACCCCTACACTGCCAATGCTGTTGGCAGCAGGGTCTGCAAGTGCCTACAATATGAAATGTAGTTTTCACTGAGTTGGATATGGGACTTTCCATCTGCTGAGACAGAGATTAACTATACTCTCTTTCCATTTTGAAGACAGACAACACAGACGAGACCTTTTGGTGTCCTGCCCCTCTTTCCCAGGCTCTGCTTGCTCATTTCTGCCACCGAATTGTGCATGGAGAGGAAGAGCAGACCCTGAACCCAGACAGCAAGGGCAGGCAGCCACCAGACTCCTTCATTCCCCCAGCAGCACCTGAGCCATCCAAGCCAGGCCTGGGACCACACACGCACCTGTTCTACGTGACTGAAGCAGCAGAATGGTGTAAATCCCAAAGGATGTGTTGTGCTTTTGCAGTCACACATTAGAAGAACATCTGCAGCAAGACAGAGCTTCAGAATACCAGTGCTCACTGCCTGGTTTTAGTCTTTTTTTAAATAAGTCACTGTGCTCATACTATACAGTGTATTTAGACAGGAAAAAAGTGGTTGTCAGAAACAAGAGTTTACTACCTTGTAGAAAAACCATGAGTTGGATGAAATACAATCACTCTCTTTTCTATTGTGTTTTCTCTGCTGATTTTTCACCAGAAGTCCAGGATCAGTTTAACAGACATGTGACATATTGGCCATTACCCACCAGCTGGAAAGGACCAAAGCATTCAGGAACTGGCATAAAAGTGTATTCAGACACAATATGCACAAATGTAGATTTATTTATGTCTTGCAGAGAAGGCAGTAATTAACAGCAGATAGTCACTGAAAATTTTATTTTCATGTTTGTTTCAGATGTCTCAAAGGGAAGCAGTGGTACACGTGTTCTTTAAACTGTGCAGCTGAACTTTATCCACTTCGTAAGACAACTGTGCATCAGCGAAACAGCAGAGTGCCAGATAAACCTCCAGAGCAAGTGAGCTGCCATTACTGCCCCAGCTGGCCACTGCAGTCACTTCATATTGGACAAAGGGATGGGATTGAGGCATATAGTTAAAATTATTATCATTGCGATTTTTCCTGACATACCCTCTTTAATAATTCAAAAACAAGAATTTGATAATTATCCTGTATCTGTGTTAACAATAGTATACAACCAATTAAAACATTTGCTAGATTTCGTAAGTAGCTGCAGCTGCCTCAGTTTTGATATGAAGTGACTGCACCAAAACTAGATCAGCTATAAACAGCAAGGTCATGTCTTGCCTGTGTGAAGAGAACAGTGGGTTCCTCATAAACTTGGATTTACCCTATAATGACCCGGGAGAAGACAAGATAATAAGACAAGTATGGCTTAGGTCAGTGGGATTGTGTGCAGAGAGGCAAGCAAAGGATCTATGGCAATTTGAATGGTGTCAGAAAAAAAGTTAAGCAGATCTATGATCTTCAGGGCTAGAATTTCTACAATGCCCTGAAGAAGCAATGGGACAAATTGCTATCATGTTAAAGGTCAGAATGAAGAAAATCACTGGAAGAAAAAAACCCACATACCTCTTGGTTCCATACTTGCATTTGAATTGACTTTTAGACATATCTTTTTAGTAGGCAAAGGGGAATAAGAACAAATCAGGCTTTGTGTCATATAGATTCTCAACACAAAACAGTATACAAAATATATGGATAGTATGAAGATGAAATCAAGTCTATCTTGCTCTTGATAATTTTCGAGTCATTCACCAATGTCAGAGAAGTGTCATCTGGGATCCCGGTAAGTCATGCCCTTGGGATTTTGTTTATATTTGTTCTTGTTTTGCATTTTTCTGTATGACTATATGGTCATGCAGTTTCATAAACTTTCTAAAAGCTATCTTAAAACAATTTACTTTTTTTGCCTGGGATATACTATTTGGAGGTCCACTAGAAATTTTTTTCCTTCCTAATCGAAATTTATTAATGATAAATGAGTGTTCCGTCTGATCTTTGAATCATACTTTTCAACCAGAAAATTGTTTTTTTGGAAACACTGAGATAAGACTATAAATTAGGCTTGTTAAAGAGGAAATCTGCGCTGGAAAGCAATGAGTCTATTGCCAAAAGCAGACAGACATGCTTTCCAAATATGCCAAGAGAATTGAACAACTGTTTTCCACAGAGAAGCTGTGGGATTTGAGTACATTTTTATGCTCTGAAAACTCTGAAAATGTTCTGCATCCCTCTAAGGATGTACCTTCTCCCCACCACTTCTCTGAGGAATTTCATATACATAGAGAAGGGGAGAGTTAAGGAAAAATCCACAAGAGTTTTCACAAGGGAAAATGCTTTGGGAAAGAGGAACAATTACCTGTCACCATCTCCTGGTTCTGTTTTTGAATTCTGAAAGAACTTCTACACTTCTTACTATGTCATGTAAATAGGTCACAAACCTCTTGTGTTTGACTTCGGCAAAAGCCATGGAGGGAGGGAGGGAGGTCAAGTCATCTGAGCTCTGAGGTTTGGCCCTAACCCATCAGGAAGAAAGTCATCTGGGTGTCTGTTGGGCTGCTCTGTGCTTAAAACTGGTCCTGAGTCCAACTCCTAATGGATCAGGATGTTTCATCCTGATCATGCTTTTTGTCTCCGGGTTCTCGGCGAATTAATTGTCTATGACCACCAGACTACACAGTGGCAAAGTTTCTAAGATCATGCCAAAAACACAGAAGGAGGCTGATATCTGTGCAAGGTGATCCACACAGAGGTTATGGCCAAACTGGGACTCCCTACTGCAAAGCTGGTTTGTGAGCTATTAGTGCCATCTTGCTTGGCCATCCTACTGGGAATTTCCAAAGAGCTGACTTGCAAATAGGTCCTACGACAGAGCATTCACCTGTACCACATGTCAACTCAGAGGCTGACCCAGCTCAGAGGACCTTTACTATGACACAGCCCCAAATATCCTGTGACAATTGCCTTAAAATAAAAAACTGGGTCATTCCTGCAGTCATATTCATGTGAGCAATTGTTATGCACTGAGGTAAGTGTCATTACAGGAAAGGACTATTTTCATGAGCAAGTGTTTGAAACTCTCTCCTCAGGAGAGTAGGTGCATCCCTTCAGCTTCTCTCTTCTTCTCACAGGGCCTCTGTTTGCTGTAACATTCATATACTTGAACTTTAAAGCCCACCTTTCATGCTGCCTATTCAGTTTTCCAATTGACTTTAAAGAAAGGTGTTTGTCTAAAGACAGTGTAAGAGATTTGAACTCTGTCAGGAATGCCCCCTGTGAGTTCAAATCACATTACTTTGCCCACTAGGCTCATTACAAAAAGCAAGTTGAACCTACGGCTTTCTGAATTCACCGGAGAAGCCAAGATTGGACCACAATAAAGAAAGGCAGTGTGGTTCTCTTGATAGGCCCAGGAACAGCTCTGTTAACATCCTCAAGAGTTATTGTATCTATAGTTAGAATGAACAATTTTCAAATGCAATGCCTGAAACTCAGGTGTCTGTATCTCTGCCAACTTTAAATACTACATTAAACATAGCTTTATGTGTCATGTGTCTAAATTTAGACACCCTAGTTTTAAGGATGAACTTATAAAGAAGGCAATACATATCCAAGAGAAGACAAAAACACTCAGAGTACTTTTGACTTCTTAGAAATACTTTTTAAGTCATTATAAAAGGCCATGGAAATATTCTTCCTACTTGCATATGAATAAGACTATCTGGTAAGAATAACATTATCAGAATTTAAGGGGGTAATCTTTATTTTCTACTAACGCCAATTTAGTAAAGTGTCTTCTTGATTTACATAATATCATGAATAGCACTTCCTGAACTGTTCATGACAGAGAACAGGATAACCAGAAAATGGCTCCAATTACAGTCATCACACAATAAAAGAGTGTGCAGGCAATAGTTTAAGATTTCTCACCATTTTGTGCATTATGTCACTCTCACCTAGACAAACCACCTGGAAACTGCTACCAAATCTGTGCAGTGGCACTTCACACTTTTTCTATGTGGTTGAAAATACCTCATAAAGTACTCAGCTAAATCACAGATAATTAGGCTCCATTGTTTAATTCAGCACAGCATAATGCTATTATATCACTTCAACATAACTGGTCAACTGGTTTTGTGTCAGAACAGAGTCACTGCTTTAAAAATGCAAATGAGAAAGCAGTCCCATCATGTGGAGCCAATTCAGAATATTTTGGTTATAATAAGCAAAGTAGATGGAAAGGTTAAGAAGTGTGAGATTTTTATCGGGGAACAAAATCAAATCAAATGAATCAAATACATGTCCATCACTCCCTCTGTGGGTGTGTGTCTGGAGATGAGGGTTGAAAACTCCATTTTTGTTATTTTTGTCTCGTAAAAGGAAAGCATGAGCCAAGTACTGATCTCATCTGTATTCTCAAATCTTACTGACTCGCTCAAACTCTTCTGCAAAGTTTGCCAACAAAAAGCTGACATGCAAGACAAAACTTTAGGAAAATCAATGCCAAATAATTGCCCAAGCCATAAGAAAGAATAAACTTGCCAGTATGTTATGTTCTACCAACACTGTGGTGAGCTGTAAACCTAAAATCTAGGGGAATGAAACAGCCCTTATTGTGCATAGTAGGCTTTATATAACAGCAGGCAGCACAAATCATTTCTCTAGTGCAGTTCAATAGCTAGTCATTCCTTCTCTTCTATATTCAATTCCGCACCAGAGCCATGACTTAAATGCTATGCTGCTGTCAGTAAGTTGGCTCTCCTTTCCTTGGCTGCCAAAGGGGATGCTTACAAATGAAGCTATTGTTCCAGTAATCAGGCATCTCCTGGTGGGACACTATATGATAAATTTTTAAGGACATGGCTGCAGCATAAAATGTGCTGTATTTTACACCAGATATTGTCATACAAGGTTGTCCTTCTTTTTCTTCACTTTTAAGATTGAAGTATCGTCAGACAACTGGAAAGTGTCAGAATTGTAGGAGACCCAAGGTGTACCTTGCAATGTAACACTGTAGGCTTATGGATAATATCAACTATAAATTTCAAGGATACAGAAAACCTAATTCCATTGAAGCAAATCTAAAAGGTATGCTGAGTACTGACTGAGTTTATTAATTGGACTGCACTTGCCCTAAAAACATGGATTCCTTTTAGCTCTGTTCCAGGGAAGATTTTAAATGCCTTATCAAAAGATAAACAAGGACAAGCAAAAGCTATTGCTTGACATGTGTCCATGGTTTAACTGGTATTTCAGGTAAAAGCCCAACAGATGAGGTAGTTGCAAATTTCTCAAATAAAAGTGTTGAAAACCACAAGGGATAAAACTCATTTGAAAGTCAATATTTCTTTCAAAGAATATTGGTTCCAAACATGAAAGCAAGGCCCAGATACCCACTTCCTATCTCCATGGCAGCCACAGAATCTAGGTCTAGGTTCCACCAGTAACAACCCCTTCTCACAGTTTCAAAAGCAATTTTACCATAAGCCACTTTAGGGAAAAATATTGCTCACTGATTAAAAAAAAAAATCTCTATTGTAATGATCTTTCAAACTGAAAAATAAGGGCTTATCAACGTATTCAAGCAGAATGGATCATGATACAGAAACATGGAGGGTAGTCAGTGCCTCATCCAGTCAGTGCTGGACAAAGCAAATAATGCCATGGATTATGCTGCAAGAGTGCCACGGTATCAGCTCCTGCAAGTCAGTGGATACAACGATTTTCCTCCCTTTGTGCTAGAAATAAGGCATTCCACTAGTTCTGTAGTACTAGAGGAATATTTCCCAAATTTCATTTTCCTGTAGAATGGTTTTTTGAGTCATGAGTCACAGCTATTGCAACTATCAAACCTCTAAGCCCAAAGCATTTTCTTCCTAGGCCAGCTATTATTGTAGGTATTCAGTACTGATATTGTGATTCTTGTCTTATTGCTTTATAAAACTATATTAAAATACTTTTGCTAGTAATTTTTTTCCCTTCAGTATCTAACTTCTTCCCTTACAGATAGACTGGTTACTTCAGGTATTCTGATGTGAGATTTAACAGGAGGAAGGTAATGCCTAAAACTGAGTGCTGATAGTCCAAACTGCTGCTGAAGGGCATAGAGGAAAAGAAAAAATTCTGTTGTTTAGGACAAGAGTTATAAGTACTCAACAGATGCCAGCTCAAGCTTTCAGAAGAATTAGTACAAGACTCTTTGCAGGGAATAACCTAAAACTTACACTCATTTATATGCTTAAGCTCCCTGGGGCCTATATACAAGTATAATCGGCTATGGAGAAGCAGAAAACTGAGACCTTGCAAATTGTTACTTGAAACCAAAACATTAAGAATACCACCATGTTCTGTGGCTCTAACCATGACAACATCTGGAATTTTTTAGAACTTCTAGTTAAATTTCTATTCAACTTTCAGGTTGAGTTTATGGCTCAGTATTTTCTGACTAACGTTTTCTTGTAGTCCTCTCACCAGCTGTATGGAAAGACACTGATTTCATTCTTGACTATTTTCCGATTGCTTTATGATGCTGAAAAATATACTGATAATAATATCTGTCTTTTCTATCGCCACACTGTCTGCCTGGCAAAAATTTCTGAACAATATGTTCAGTTAAGATTTTTGAAGCAAAGATTTTCTCTGCATCAACAAGCAGAAAAATTATTTTGTGATTTTCCTCTACATATTTGCTACTCTGATTAAATCAGTAGATGCATCTTTGAATTCTCATGAGACTATCAAAGACCTTAATAATGCAGTTATATGTGGGTTATAAAAGCTAAAATATTCTTTCAATAGGTGTTGAAATAAGTTTCATCAGTTCCTCTAGTTACTTCCCACACTTCTTAGCTGTGTTCCCTACAAATAACATATCCACAGACACACCACAAGTTTATGGAGATGCTGGCTTATTCATGTGAGTGGTCCAGGACAACTGTGTTGAAAGACATACGTCCATTTGGTTAAGCATGAAGTAAGACAAGAAGGGAAGAAATTTTTGAATAGACAACCTGTCTTTAATAATGAGTCTTCAGCATCAAATAGCAGCATATGAACACTCTTACTGACATTTCAGTTCAACATCTCAAATATGACAGACCAAAGACATAATTTATTAACAGTTGGCAGTCTGGCACTGACTGGGGTCCAACTTATACTGCAGTGTGCTCTGATTTTTCTCTCTGTTCTTTCAGATTATTTTAACTTTCAGAAGAGCTTTGTCATTTGCTAATACAATACTCTAATTCCGGACTTACTTCTGATTGTGTATTAAATACACTACTTACACAATGAAAAACTATTTTTAAACATTACCATAACATAAAAAAAAATAGGTAGGAATAAGCAACCTTAAGCAAAGCTTAATTCTTATGTCTTACCTTCCTTAACCTTACAAGGATTAGTGGTTTTGTCAGACTCCTCATTGTGTCCAGCTAGATTCAGTTTCGTACTTAAATTATTTTTAGGTAAGATTTCTCCCCAAATGATTCAAGATGTTCAACCTCGATATTTTGGCAACCTACAGGTCTTTCAAAAATAATTGATAGTGGAATGCTACAATTCCTTTTTTTCCCTCCTGAGATTAAAATTTAAGCAATATCTCACACAGAACAGTAGGTTTGTAAAGTCAAATGAGGACATAAGTGACAATCCTGAATTAGATAAGGACTGAAACTATTTATGAACTCACTGTCTTAGCCAAGCAGAAAAGATCAGGTAAACAATCTCTCATGGGGCTTCAGATCCTAGACAGGATACATCATGATACCTCAATATCTCTTCATATATGCAGGAGGGCCTAAATGACTTCAGAGTCCTAGAAGATTCTCTTTAGAGTAAGAAAACACATCTCCATTTTTGCAAGGAATCAGAGGGGAAAAAGTAAAGGTAAAGCTCAAACTATGTAGCAGAAGGAAATACAGGGTAACATTTCTTTCCTTCAGAAGCCACTTTTTTTTTTCTTTTTCTTTTTTTTTTTAATCATAGGGTATCAAAAATTTGGCTCCTAAATCCTGAATTTGCCTTGCCACATATTTACTGGCCAAACAGTTCTCAGATATCCTAGCAATTCCATGGGTTCTTATCCCTGAGCAGTAAAGAATAATAAAGGCAAGTGCAGATGAAATATACATGAGTGATAAATTCTGGATTTGCCACTCTGGCAGCATATTGCTTTTATGACTGAGATCCAGAATATTTTAAGCCAGGCCATTTCAATTCAGTTTGCAGAAGGAAGACTGTGAAAAAGACTGTTAACTTATTTTTCTATACTGATAGAATTTTTCTATACAGATAGATGAAACCACTTTGAATCAACAAGTTTGGGACATTTTGATTTGATTTCTTTTCATTTTACAGGGAGGGAGTAAAGAACATCACCAGTGATTTGCAGTGAGGTAGATCAATACAAAACAGTAGGCCAGGTCCATTAAATGCTTGAGGTTCAAATATCTATGTTTGAAATGTCAAAGAGCACCACAAGAGTGAATGATACAGAGAACATATCAATTAAAATGCTTTGTTTTTATCAAATGGTGGCAAGACATCAGTGCTTTTCTCATTCTTTCACTATTTATACTTGATTTTAAACTTTTTTCTGGGTGTACCTTGCAATTGTTTTTTTAATGAGAGATCTTAAGAAACATTCTTGAAAACATCTAGCTGTAGTACACAGAAAGCAAGCTTATAAAGAGCCCCTCACAATTCTGTTAACCATGAAAATTTTTCTCAAGCATTATACTGCTTGAGAAAAATTATCTCAAACTTCTGTGTAACGGCCCAGCCTGTGCACACTAAGACCAAGCTATCTACTGATGTACAAAGAACCCAGGGGACACCTGGACTAGTAAGTTATGGGCTGAAGTCCACTGATCTTAATCATCAACTCTTTCTTTCAACTAAAAGTTTCAGGTCATCAAAAATCTTCCTTAGTGACCTACTGCGTAGTGTAAAGTATAGTTCCCTTCAAGGGAATGATTGTTTTCTTCCTCTAATTCATTTCCCAGCTTCAGAAGCTGTAACAATTATCTGCTTTAATACAATATATTTTCCCCATCTTGTAGAAAAAACAGGATGTTCACAAATATACTTGAATAGCAATTCGCTGAATGTTGCATCACTATGAGTATACCAGCTTTAAAAAGCCATTACAGAAGGAGTTCCCAGTGTGGTGACACAGTACAAGTGTGAGTGATACAAGTAAAAAAGCTTCTGTTTTTACTCAGTATAAAACAGACATCAGCTCAGTGAAGTCACACTGCCTAATTCAGGCAATATCAACAATGTGCATATGTCCAAGTCCCTGTGCTCAGCCATCCATTCATTTTTCCATATGTACACAGTGCACTTACATCAACAATGGTTGTACACCCTCAGGAAGTAAGCCCTCCAAAAATTTGAACATATCACAAAACTGCAGTCAGAACTGTCATCTGTGAGCTAAAATGCAGATCTCTGTTGCTAGTGGAATACAAGCTATGCATTAGAAATCTGCACTGCAGATAAGGGATCTGTAGTAAAAATGGAAGGAGAAATGCTGTCTTCATTAGTTCTATATATCATTTATTTTAAAACATAAACATACTCTATACTTTCACCTGATAGAATCTTCAAAACTAAGATTTAAATCTGATAAGTACACAGTTGTACATATGTATACTAGCAAATACGGGTTTTAGTTAAGTTTTTTTTTTACAATCATTGTCTTTTAATGGTATAGCATATATAAAATATTGGATTTAAAATTTATCTTGTTCCACACTAATATTGCAAATGAAGCCTGATTTGAATACACTGAAAACATCTACTTCTTACACAACAGGAATTCAACAACACATTTATGAGTTTATAAAGGAATATATACATTTATGTGTATATACACACAAAAGTTTTTGAAATTCTTCTCATATGCAAAGATTTTTAAAGTATTTCTCTGTGTTAATGATCTCTTGACAAGTCAGTGTGTACTTCCACACTTTCACAGTATAAATACACTGCCTTAAAGTACAGAGATTGTACAAGGACTAGAGATATTAAGAGATGGAAAAGATCTCAGCCATCCAGTGCATCTTCCAGATGATACGGGATTATTGCCTGCATCGTGTTTTTTCTTGTTTGTCTAAGTCCAGCTAAGTATCCTTCCACCATACGCTGCAGATTATTACACTTCCTAATGGACATCACTCAACTTTTAACTGAGCAGACAGAAGTTTCCTATTCTTTAAGTCATCCTCATCTCTCACTTTATTCTTTTGTGCTTCTCCATCCTGTCCTGTCTTCAGTAACAGAGATGCTGTATCCTTCTTTCTTTTCTTTCTTTCTATTTTTTTCCTCATCCCTCCACCCATTTCCCTTTATCTATGGTATCATTCATGGCTTTCTTCTATTCCCTTTCAAGTCTTTCACAGTCTGTGCCCTGGCCACCCTGTCATTTTTCATTCAATAAAAGTGGATATACTTTCTCCCAGTCAACACCTGGTGATGGTCTTCAGGACCAAATTAATATTTTTTTCAAAGGTTTTCATGCTTTCTGTCTTCCTGGATTCTCCCTCTTTTAAGTTCACTTGGAATGTGCTTCACACAAACAGAGAATCCTCATAATTTCCCTCTCTTAAGCACTCTTTTATTGCCAAACATAAAAGGTAGCAGGGAGAAGGGCTGTGCTGATTGATATAATTGCCTTGTGTGCCACTACTGTCTTTATTATCCTCTATCCCTATGTTCCTCTCTCTCACACCACTTTTTGTCAACCTATGGCCCATGCTGCCTCTTAGCCACTAAGGATTTTGGAGCAAGGTCAGATTTTTTGGTGTTTTCCTCACTGATTTCCTGGGCAGCAATCAAGGCTGCTAGACACCATGTCGATACAAAATACTAATTATTAATATCCATTGACCTCTTATATTTGGAAACTTATGAGTACAAGTCATGCTTACCCTGCGCTATAAGGAAAAAAAAATGTCTCATCCCACTGATAGCAAATGTATATTTCTAATCATCTTAAATTATGATCTGCATACCTAATCTAATGAGGTAGAATCTTGTTAGCTATCTTCTTTACTTTTGTCACCTTTATATCCATTCCTGTAGACCTTTTGAGGTGATTTACCAATTTCTTGTGGTTCCATATTAGCTACATTCAGTCTTCTAACCCGAACATTCCCCCTAGTTTAGCTGGAGGAAACCAGGAGATAAAATATTAGAAATTATCAGTAGTTTGTAGCAACACTTTTTCCTTCCAGCCTAAAAGGAAATCTAATGAGAGGCATTAATAGCAGCACCACTGCTTCCCCCAGAGAATCTCTAAGTGACCAGTGTCAGATGTAGGTGAATATATTTTATTAGGTCAGGGAAACTTTCATGAAAGAAACTCTAGCTGGACTAGCAGTGTAGGTGTTGCTTGGACTTCGCACAAGTATTACTATTCACATTCCATCAGATCAGCTAGCACAACTCAACTTTGAAGCTGATGGATCAAACAATTTTCTTTCATTCAGGTTAAATAGAATTAAACTTATGGCATGAACTAAGATATCTGAACAAGAGTGAATCACTTTCCAAGGTCATTACACCTGCAAGGAATTTTATTTGAGGAGTATGAAGTAACACGGGGGTTAGATATGAGTAAGGTTATATGGTTATTTGGAATAGAAGGAAACAGGAAAGTTGCAAAACCATTCGAAAAAGTTCATGTTAAATGAGCAAGAGATATTACCCATGTCATGTTCTTGATTGAAAAAGTTGGAAAAAAAGCCCTGGAAAAGAGTGTTTTGGGGCAGAGTACTGGGAAGAGCAAGTCTTGAATCATAGGGAAATTATCTTCAATTGTTATTTCTCCCATATTAAAAAATCCAAAGCTTCACACTCAGTAACATGTGGCATAGAGATAACAGAAGTAGAATAACTGAGCTGGCATGAAGCTCCATCCAGGCAATGTAACTCTCTTGGGATTAACAGGATCCCATTAGAAAATAACTAACTTCTTTCTTCTTTCCTGTTTTTTTTTTTTTTTTTTTTTCTTTTAATGAAAGACACTGCACATCCCACTCAGCAATGGTCAGCCCCTGAGGATGTTGTGAGTGACAATACTATGTCATATTACATGGTTTACAGTGCCAAGCACAATGTGGCCCTCGACCCTGAAGGAGGCTTCCAGATTCTACCTAAGGACAAATAAATTACAGCAAATACATGCAAATAAACAGTCATTTAACGGTAGTCGAGACACATTGTTATGCTTTCTCCATCCTAAAAACCTTCACTAAAAAGTATTTTGAACTATTTTCAGGGTTTTTTTCTTTCTTTCCTTATAAACAATATCAAAGACACACACCAGAAGATGCTGCTTAGGCTATCATGTCATATTTCCTATGACGCCAAGGGAATGTTTTCTTTTCTGGCTCTTCCACAGCTGGGGGCAGGGTGGCTTGCAGGATTTAGCAGGAAGGGCAAAAAGCTCTTTGAATATTGCTATTCTTTTTTTAATTTTACACTGCATATTGCCTCATGCTCACTTGCCTAAGGATGCAATATGCAGAGCCACTATATCATAGTTTCAATATGACACATTGTGAACCTTCTGGCTTCCAGTCCAGGAGCCAAATGGCATTGTGTATTCCCTCCATTTGGCCTCATTTTCATCTTCCCCCTTTGCACCCAGGCTGACAAGAGGAACATATGAAGCTTTGTCTCTCTGCTGCATCTTGACCTTGACCTTCCAGCTTTAGAAAAGGGTACTTGCATGCGCAGGGCCGCTATTGTCCACAGCCGGGTCCCACTTTCTTTTGACGCTAAGCGAGTAAAAGGCCACGTGACAGAGTCCCTTTGCAGCCCCAACATTTCTGTCCCGCTTTCTCCTTTGCAAATATTTTAGCACTGACTTTTTTTTTTTCTTTTCCCCCCCTCAGGTCAGGCTTACAGCATCTTTTTTTGCTTTTTTTTCCTCTCTGTTGTTCCTATCCCCCTCTCCTTTTCCTACACACACACACGCAAGTGCGCACGCACGCAGACACGCACGCAGACACACACACACACACAGAGGAAAATCTATATGTGTCAGACATTCAGCAAGGGAAAGACAAAGGCACTGAGTTAATTACCCATCATTTACTGCTGCTGAGAAGAACAGATGGTAGCAGGCGATATGTAAATGGCAAGGGGCAGTGAATTATTCGATTTTTTTAGATTAATCGTCGATGACAAAGGAAGTGATTACAAGCTGTGACATTTATACAAATGTATAAAGTACATAATGCTAGAAAAAAAAGGGCTTAATATTATTATGAGGATGTCAGGCATGTGAACACCATTGTCATAATACAAAGCAACACATTTTGTGAGATCCAAGGATCTGCTTTTCTTTGATTTGCAAACTTTAGTTAGTCCTAGCCTCTGGAAATATATATTTCCCAAAATGAATCCACGCCTGACAATCATGGAAAAAAAAAAGGTTTGGGTGCTTTTGCATATTTCCCACAATGCATAACTCTGCCTGGTCTCAGCAGTAGAGCTTATGAGGTATGAAGCTGATGTCAAATCGGTGTGGACTGTAAAAGAGAAAAAGGTGCTAATAAAACACATAGACAGGATATGGAAAATAAAAGGAAAGGTGATGTTTAAGCTGACAGGCCCTCTGTGAGGACAGGAGGGCAAACAGTGAGGTGGAAGTGAAGACAGAAGAGATTACTGTTTGTTTACTGCACGTCTGAAAAATAATCATTTTAGAGACTTTGAAGGTCAGAATGACATAATTTCCAGGCCAGGCCTTGCTGTTTTTACACAAACATCCAACCTGCTCATCCTCAAGGTAGTCTACTACATTTTCTGCTGTATAAATAATTAATTGGTACATGAGGAAAACAGATGCTTTCTTTTGCAGATCATAGAAAATGCTCCATCATCAAAATGTCTTCAATCACCTAATTATTAAATCTATACGGTGCTAATAATACAGATGGGAGATGAAGCCAGTGAGCTGCAAATTTTTTTCCCATTGAAGCATCCCAATCTACTGCATTCCTTGTTTTACATCTTGCAGTGAGCTACTCTCTGTAACATCAGCAATGCAAAGGGAGGGGAGAGTTTGGTGGCAAGCTTATTTTTCCTCTTCAGAAATACTTTCCAATCAAGCAAGGCAAAACATCACCAAAAATTGCTGTGAAACACTCCACTGTTGTGCATGCTTTGTTGATTGTAGAGGGGTGAAGGAGGGACAGAATAATAGTATATTAGTCATCAGTGCAGGGTAGTACATTTAAATCTAGCAATCCATTTCATATGAATATTTTCTCAGGAATAAAGTGCTGGCTGTACCAATCTGCCCTGAAGAAAGAGAAGAATAAAATGCTGTAGCACACTAGTATTCCCAGTGTGGTATTATTAAAAGCCAGATACTCAAGATAAGCACCAACAACTAAGCTACTGGTTTCTAAGCTGTATTTCTTTTTCTTCCTTTTAGATAATGTTACCTCCATGAGATGCAGTTAATGCAATAATGTAGTTTCCACTCTGTTCATTGGTGCACATGCAAGGTTGGTTAGTACATTTGTCTTTCTCTAAGCAAACATAGCATGGACCCCAGAATTAATATGCAGTTATTGAAACAACTGAGCTGCATCCATTTCTCCTGACTGGAGACACTAAACTGAAAGTATCCCAAATCAGTTCACATTGCACATATCATGTCCTATTTGTTTCCTTGGGATGGGGGGATTCTGAGTTAAAGTTGCAGCCTGGAGGTGGGGAAAGGCAGTCATTTCTCTCTTACAAGACTAGAAAACGGAACAAGATTCTCCCTTCCTAAAAATTAAAGGGAAGGATAACATTCTTCCAATTGAGGAACAGTGAATGGGAGATGACATTGTGAAAATATCTAGGTAAATGTCAACAGCAGTATTTCTTAACCTTCCCTAGATTAAATGAAATGGTTCCAGTGAGAAAATCCTCACTCCCTCCTCCTCCCCCACCTCTTTTTTTTTTTTTAAACAAAGGATGGATGATTTATGACATGGGCATGATCATATACAGCTTTCTTGTACCTATAGATTCATATTTATGAGATTTTTTTAAAAAACAGCATAAGTAGACCATACATTGCTGCAGACTTTCCATTATTAAAGTGTTAATGGATTCCAAAGGACAAAAAACAACATCAAGAGGGAAACATACGTTTTTATTTGGAGAAAATGGCTGAATCTGAATCTGTACCATATCTAGACATCTATTTATGTACATTCCTGCAACACAACAAATTCATGAGGGAAAAGAAAATAAAATATCCATGCATTTCTACAGCTTTCCACTGCTTTGGAGATATTTATTTATGAAAACCACAGGTAGTCATTATTTATAGTCCTGATCTTTTTGTTCTTTCATTTTTTTTTTACTAAAACAAAGATGAAATTGGAATTGATTTTTTGAGGGACATTTATACTGAAAGCAGGATCATTTTATATTTTCACAAGTTGAAGTCTGTATTCATTACTACGAAAAAATGTAAGACCAACAAGCTAAAGTATTTTCATTTGCGGCCCGTATTTGTTTTATAGGAAGCTTGTCACTGCACCATTGCATAAAAATGGAATTTATACTACGCTTGCACAAAAGAATGACATTCAGTGCACTGTTTTCATACACATTGAAATTACACACCGGATATATATTTTTCTTATGTATGTATGTATGTAAACACATATTTGTGTAGAGAGGGTTTTTTGCTTGGTTAGCTGTAGAGTTCGTGTTTATGCAAGCACGCCTAACAATCACAGCCTCCCATTAAGAAGATATGCATATATAATATTTCTATGCAGATGTGTATGCTTGCCATTATGCATTTACAAGCATGTTTCTTAGTACAGTTTTCATTTTTTCATTCCACTGCCGTTCACATTAAAAAATAACGGTGAATTTCATCTGCTGTGTGTTGTAGTACATATACCACTGCAGTCTGTCTAACCTGGGAAAGCAGGATATACTGGGAGACCAGCATCTTTTCAGTCTCTGGGAAATGGGGAACAATAATTAAAAAGTGGAATGGGAAGGCCTATTGTGACAGTGAAGAGGTGAGTCAGGGCATCAAGACCTTGTTTAGTGAGAGAGGTCAGGCACTGGATGGCAGTTAAACACCCCAGAAAGACTCTAGGTTATTTTTCGCTTTATTGTATAGCCTCCTACAGCTAAGCCAGTAGTATGTTCAATCTTTAGTGGGATATAATAAAAACCCTAACCGGCTAGGAAAGAAAGTATTTTCCCTTAAGTTGCTTTCATGTTTATTAACACAGATTTTCATTTTTCATTAACATGCACATCTATCTTTGTGTGTTATGCTTAAAATATATGTTGTAAGAGCAAATATGACTAAAAACTATTTGGTAAAGGAGTTACAGCCATATAATTTTCGTTTTGGTAGGCTTTAAACATTGCAGGTCATTTAAAATTATCACAGTGCTAATATGGTCCTATTCCAAAAATAGCTCACAGCACTCTGGACTGTGTCTTTCTGAAAGCAGATAAGCAAGTCCACCAGCATCAGTATTCCAAAATACCAAAACAAACCAACAACAAAACAGATAGAGTAACACCTAAACGATGCCCCTTTAGACGTGTCTTTCGATGCACTTCAGCTGACTCCACTTTTATATAGGTTATAGGATTTGCTATAGCAACCTCACCACCCTCTCCAAAAAAAAAAGGTCTGGCTCCCCCTTCTTTGTGACTTAAATCAAACCAATAGAGCCCCCTATTGGTAAAACCCCAGATAACTGCAGAAGCTTTGCAATAGGGAGCCTGTGCCATCATGTTCCAGTTGAAGTCAATGGCAGATGTTTTTAGACTTAAACAGCATTTGCAAAAGGCCCTGAGAGAAAAGGTCTGTGTTATCCCCCAAGAATGATATTTCATTTTTCTTGTTATTGCAACTGTCTTAGTAATTTTGAGCACATCATCACCACATAAGCCTGTAACACACCTAAGAGCACTTTGTTCTCCTCAAAAACATTTCATTTTCTGAAAAGGAGGCAAATATATTATACCTGGCATTGATTCAACATTTCTGCTTTGATAAGTACAGGATTTTTACTCGACTCTCAGAAGGTTTTTGGGACATCATCTTCTGTACAGTCCTACAAATTAATTAAGGCCTTGGGTACATTATAATTAAGTGGCCTAAGGCCAAGTCACCGCAGCAACTAAAAGATGCATTACTTTTTTTCATTAATAGATGAGAGGGTGTATCAAGAATGGAAGTTATTTCTGCAAAGAAATGCAAGGTGCTAAAATGAGGCAGTCTTTACAGAGGATGACTGCTACGGACTTCAGAGAGATTTTTCCCAGTTCAGACAGACAATGTTGAAAACAAACATTGATTAGTCCTTATGATTTGGCCCATAATTTGTATCTCAGTCCATATTTCACAGCCCAGTTCATGGCAAAAGTGATGCTTGTAGTCAAACGGATCCAAGTACTTAAAGGCACTATTGACTTCGTGGACTCCTGCTTAGGGCAGGGTGGAGGGAGGAAGAGATTTTGGAGGAAGATAGACCCTAATAATGTCTGAGTTTTGCTGAGGTAACTGTCCATATCTTGGCTTCAACACTGTGGGATCTCATGACTCCCTTACCTATTTATGTATTTACATAACATTATTAAGATTAGCACATTTTGATTATGAAGTGGTTGTGTTTACTGCTTAATTATTAAGGAAAGACATTGGTCTACCCAAAGTTGAAAATTATCATTTCTATTTTGTATATTAAGAACCAAAGCAGAAAAGCTGATTTAGGCTGCCACCAAAGTGATCTGTGAATCCACAATGTGGCCAGACCTGTCCTCCAGTATTTGGAAATGGGAACTGGTAGGAGAAAATGTTTTTTCCCAGAGCTTAAATGGAAGGAGGCTGGCGCACAGCAAGGACTAACCCAGATAAGGAGATGAGGCATGACCATATCCAACATACAAGCTAAAAGCCTTGGAGCCTTCCTGGGTGTCAAAGCTCAGACATAGTCTAAGGTCAAGGTCATGAGGGAAGGCTTTAGTGGATGCAGCTCCTGAAAACAGAAAACCAAGTCTGGTGCTTCCAACTGTTTGGCAGCCCACATGGCCTCTGGCTCCTTCTGCCACTCCCACATGGCCTAGTCATGTTCTCACTGAGTCCAGAACCCTTCTGAAAGTCAGCATCAGTTTTTCCAGCTGTCTGTGAAGTTGACCTGATATATGGAGGTCTGTCCTATAGCTGCGCTAGGGCTGCATGGGAAATATTAAACCAGCAGGAAACTCATCCATCTTCTCATCTGTGTGAGTCATTCCTTCCTCCTTTTGTGTCACTCGTCCTCTACCCTTAAGGTCCAACCATGTTCTTTCACCTGTTTTTTCCATGTCTGTTGCTATTTTTCTGCTTTCTGTGGGCAAGAAGGGAAAAAAAATAAAAATATTTATGAACAATTCTAAATGTACAAATTATGTACAAACATCTAATTGCTCGAATGTGCAGAAGTTTCTTTATTTTTTTTAATTTTTTATTTTACTTGTATGAATTCTATTGAGCAGCAAGATTTAAAATAAGCTGTGGATACTCAAGATACTAAAATGTGCACAAATAATCCCTCCTTTCAAGTTAAGTTTGGGTTGTTGCATTTCCAATGTCTTCCAATCACCTTTCCGTGTGACACAAAGACAAACTAGTTCAGGAAGGTCATGGCATCTACCAGAAAAGATGACACTGTCAAAACATGAGAAGTCCTTCACTGGACATTTTTCTGCCCTTCTTGCCTAATTGCTGAACATCCATGTATGTTCTGCGTAATAGGCATCTCTCTATTACTGTGTGACTCAGTGGGAATTATTTAAATTCTATTTTGAAAAGACAAAGCCCTGCTATACTTCTGTCTGAGTACTCAGATATCTCTGTAAGAATTACATGAGAAAGTACGAGGGGAAAGGTAGAAGAGGAAAAAGTCCTTGTGAACTGTAAGCCAACCTGCTATAACAAATCAGTCTACTACTTTGCTTCTCAGGACTTGCAAGTGCTGCTTCAGTCTAAGCAAGTTCCTTTGCATTTCCCTGGGCATGTGATCTCCTCTGCTCTGCTTGGCAGCACAAGGGATGTGACCGAAAAGGGAAAGAGAGCAGGAGCTGAACTGATGTGTCTCGTTGCATTTTTCCTCTTTGTCTTCAATGCTATATATTGATTTTCCTTTCTACATTTGCCAGACAACATAATGGCCTTTAAAACATCTAAAGTCTTGGAAAAGTGATTTTATTTTTTTCTTAATTCACCAACACCTATTATTTAACCAGGTAAAGAAGCCTAATTTTTTCTTTTTTTTTACGAAGAAGTAATGACTTTCCAAAAATCAAGCTACTCCACGACAAACAGAAGAAAATACCACTGTGTTAAAAACAGCTTGCCTCACACCCCAAGGCTCTTGATGTTATAAATAGAGGAGGCTGGCAGCCTCCAGCTCGCCATCTTCCACTGCACTGACACGCCGTAGTGCGAGCGAGGGGTGTGATTGCTTCCTTCACCTGAGGAGAGAGTATTCTGGTGTGTCTTGTCAGTGTCTGCTGAGAAAGGACTTCCAATTGCCTGATTTCTACCCTGTTAGGAAAATTACAGCTGTCCTTGTTATCTCTCTTCATTTTTTGCCCAGAGTGGCACAGGTGACAAATTTGAATGGATATAGTATAGGTGTGACTGCTAAAGAAATGCAATAACAATGACATTAAAGGAACTATAATTTCAAATCCAGTCTTACAGGGAAAAAATAACAGGAATAAAAGTAAATTAATGCAAACACTGCACGTAATCTCAGATTTGTAATGCACAAGAAAAATAATTTTAAAACGTAATTACAGGATACAACCTTACAGAGGAAGATACCAAAATTATTCTGAAATTGTTTGACTGTGTATATAACAGATGAATTTATTTCTTACCTGTGGAAAAGAAAGGCAACATGAAACACACATTGCAAGGTTGTACTTGCCCCAGGATGAAATGAAAGAAAGGTGTTGTCAGGTGTCCTCCCCAACAAAGTGTTGTGGAAAAAATAAAGGTTAAATCAATTCACCTGGATGTGATGTGTGCTCAGATCTCACTTCTCCCTGAGTGCAGGAAGGTTGACTGCTTCAGCAGACATGACCCTTGTGCCCAGACACACCCTGTGCCAGCGGGGTGCCAAGAACAGGGACAAGGACAGGGACTGGCTGGCAAGATGCTTCACTAACCACCCCCCAGATATGTGCAGAAAGGTCCTGGCAGGACAGTCTGCTCAATCCTCCTTCTGAGGAAGCCCTGACCCCTGCCATGCTCCCAAGAGGTTGCAGCGCTGCTCCGTTGCCCTTCTCTCACACACAAGACCTGCTGGAATGGGCATGCTGGTAACTTTTCTTCTCCCAGGCAGGGGTATAACCAGCTTCAGAAGGATTAAACAGATCAGTGTCAACAAAATCCAAGAAGACTCAGAGCTTCAGTGAACAATTTACTGAGAGCAGAAGAAAATTCTCTTTACTATGTGCAGTGACAAAGCACCAGGCAGAGGCAGCAACTGAGCTGCAGATTTCTCATTTGTGACACCACAGCAGCGATTCAGCTCAGCCCCTCTGCACCTCCCTACAGTGTTCCCTGTCAGGGTCATGCTGCAAAATATGGCTGCTTCCAAGAGAGGAAAGGGGCAGGCAGAAAACCACAACCGAATTCCCCACGGAGCCCCGGTGGTTTGTAATTGCCTGTTGGTAGGTAGGTTCTTCCACGGCGTGCCTGATGCTTAAAGGTCAATGCATATCGTCCTTAAAATTTCAGGGCACATATGTGCTCTACTGCATGATTTTTATTTCCCTTGGAAACTGGCACAGGGGAAGTAGAGATGACTTTAGGCTCTAGGAGCAGTGTCTGCACCAGGAATGATGACTATTTTTTCCCTTAGGACAGGTAATTTACATTTCCACTCTCCCCAGACTTTGGAGTATCTTCTGGTCAGCTTAGGTAAGAAGATACCAAGCCAGAAATTTTTCCCTGCTGCTTTTACTGGTTTAAATTGAAATCAGCATTGTTTTAACATGCTCATGAGGTTAATACACTGCACTGAGAAGCTGAGGACGAAAAAGAAGGGCAGTGACCAATTCACCTGCCAGCTTAATAGGCTGTTTGGATAAGGCTAAAAGCAAACTGTGGTTTTGACTGCAAGCAGTGATGTCCTCAGAGTCAGAGATGTTATTACATACTTGTGATCAATATACATTGCAAAGAAATGTCTCTTTTTGTTTTCTGCTTTAGCCTCTGAAAGGTGTATGTCTCCAAAACACTAAAGTAAGTCACAATATTGATAATTACAGGTTCTGAGTTATTTACCTATCATGGCTACAATATGAATGTCATGAAGCTGAAAATTCAAATTATCAACAAGTAAAACATTCAGAAAAAGGACAAATGAAATGTGATCACAACAGATAGGTTTTAATCAGAGCTCACATCAAATACAAACTGAAGTTACCTTGAAGCTTAGAAAGTGTAGCAGTCTGTATTGCCTCTTTAACCAAAAATATTCCATAGGATTTTATGGGTCACAAAATACTTTGGCAAGTAGCTCTAAACACTCTCACCTTCTAATTGTCCATGGAAACTCTTCATATTTAGCCATTAACCCACCCAGAGCTGAGAATAATTGCATTGATCAAAAGAAAATTGACATTTAAATCAACATTCATATTTTAAATAATCTTTTGTTCACTGAACATGAGAAAAAGAAAACCTATCAGAGACAGCAATGGTTCTTTGTATCATCATTGATGATCTCATTTTAACCACCTCTCTCTTTACTTTATATCCACAAGCGTCTCCTTTTCTTCTGCTTCCAGCTCTTCCTCAGAAAACATCACATATTCCAGCACTCTGCAGTTTTTCCACTTCTTCATGAGGAGCACAAACCATTTATCCCCATTAGCCATTTGTGCAGTTCCCATCAGCAAGGTTCAGACAGACTGAAAGACTCCAAGTCCCATTGCCAATTCACTAAGTTACCCCTTGCCAACTCTTTCTGTCTCTAACTTTGCTACTCTCTTTGGTACTAGTCCTTAATTTTATGGCCACATACAGGGCCAAATCCAGAAGAAGCATGAAGCAGTGAAAAAGTAGATCCACACAATATAAAGAATACCTATAAAGGTATAATGTTTCAAACTGCTTCGACTGTTTTTGGTACATAAATTGTGTTCTTTTTCTTAAGACAATGTTGTGATAAATTAAAGCTATTACTATGTGACCACTTATATCCTGTTCTTATAAAATTGAATTGTCACTTGCAAAGTGGTATTTATCCTCTTTTGTTTTATGCTGTCAAGGAGGCTGAAGTAAAGGCTGCAGTGCTTTAAATTCCAGCTTCTAGTTTGGGAAAATACTAGCAAAAAGACAAATAGAGTTCAGTAAGACTGCAGATATGAGTGTCTGGAGCACCCAGGTGAGCTGTGCCGCTCCATCTGCACTCTGCTCTCTGTGCCAGGCTGCTTGGCAGGGGAAAGGAATGGACAGGACCCTGCTGTCCAAGCATTGCAGAAGACATGAATCTTGTCAATTTTGGACTGAATTCCCTGCCAGTTATCAAGCAAGCAGCCAGCAAACTGCAGCACAGCACACAGTGATGTGCACACCAGCGTTTCTGTGCCTCACTGCCCTCCCCTGGATGGCGCTTTTTAAGGCATTTCCATGGGCTCCCCATCTCCAGGTGCTGCAGAGACCATCACCATCACCACCAATTCACAAGGCTAACTGTATTGACACCAGCCTAAAGACAAGCCTGTGTTTACATACAGCATATCTTAATAAAACTTTAATGTGTGACTCAAAATGAAATCTCTTTCTCTGGACAAGTTTAAAGGAACTACAACCTGGTTTCACGAAGTTCGGGTTCTTTGGATTTCTGTTAATTTAAGGTGCTGAGCTCTAGTGTTGTCAACTGTATTTTCAAGGGTTTGAATCACTTCCAAGAGATTTTATCCCCGTACACTTCACACTAGGCAGGACTGCAGTCATATTCAAACCATATTGTGATTAACAGGGAAAAAACCCCTAAAATATATATTTCTTTGTTTCTAACAAGAATTGTTTTTGCTGGATTAAATTCATATTTGGCAGTAGTAAAGATGTGTTATTTGATTTTCCCTTAAAATTCTTCCTTTAAGCATCCTGATTCCCTGTATTGTCTCCCTCACTTTTCTCCTCTAATTTTCTTATATTCCTTCTTCAGTTTTGTTTTATTTTTCACCTTGTTCACAGCAATTTCTTCCAGTCAAAGGATGAATCAATAACTAGAGCCTTTCAGAATGACACAGAAATGTATTTAAAGGGGGAAAAAATATCTTACTAAAGATAAAATATCTTACTGATATATTTACTGTCATTTACAGATTTTATTCATTCGGTTTTATCAGCTTGCAATCAATGAGCCGCGGGCGTGAAAGTTGGCACGTAGCTTTATCTTAATGTGTAGAAAATCAGAGAATGGAACTGTAACACTTTTACAGCCCCTAAAGAAGCCTGATTAGAACAGTCACAAACAATATGGATTCTCTGGGGTTCTCCATAAGTGGCTGTGAAAACCTTAGATCTGCTCATGAAGCTGACCAGATTTTGCATCTCTCCTCTCCGATTAATTTAGCCAGGCTCTGATGACCTCCAGAGCTGCTATTGAAATAGTCAGGGACTAGGTACTCCAGACCTACAGCTGGGTCATAAAGGTGTTCCCTGGAAGCTCAGCAGCAGCAGCTGCTGACAATGCATTACCCTTATGCCACATCCTTCTCCCTGACTCCAAACAGGACACCATGACTCCTTCATTAAAGGATCAGTGCCTTCAAGGGCATGTTTGAGGAGTTTGTCAGCCTGTTGTTTGTAGGCTGAGCCACTGTAGTAATCACTGGTAGGTGGCTGTGAGTGTAAAGTTAGCCCATCCCAGGTGTAAAGTGATGCGACTTAATTGAACTTTCAATTTAAAGTTAATTGAAAGGGGTTAATGCTAAACCATATTATCTCACAACTGACACAGGCCAACAACGGGAAATTACTATAGCTCAGCAGATGGGCAACAGCTTAGTAAACCCTCTTAATTTCATTTTGTTCTCAAATATATCTGGCCCAACAAATATCATGACTTCACACAGCAGTTATCTTTCACCAGACCAAGAAAACCCTTGCGATGGAAAAATTTTAAGTGGGGAAAGTTGGGCCATTAATGGTTTACATACCTGAAGTTTGCTCCTACAAGATTCCAAAATGGCACAACCAGAAGAAAAAGTGTAAAATTTCAACTTCTGAAAGCAAAGCCTTTCCATGTATCCCAAAACAGTCACTTAAAACAGTGCCAGAAACTGATAAGAAAAGAAAATCCCAGATACCACTCCCAGCTCTGTTAAAAAAAAAAAAATAAAATTGAGGCCTTGAGCACTTTTACTTTTTTTTTTTCTGGGAGAATGAATGACATGATTCAATGAAGAAACATGAGCATTTCTGGTAAAGATCCATTTGTTACCTTGTGGTTGGAGTCTGAAGCTATTTTATTATGATGCTGCAATGTGAGCAATCATTTAATTCCAGAGCTTTTGTCCTGTACTCACACAGAACATCAAAGCAAGCTTAATGCCATTTGAAAGATCATAATCTAAACTAGAAGATTTAAAACTATGCACAAGTCAACCTCACATACCAAGAAGATAGGGAGAAAGTGTGATTTAATCAGCTGGCAGATTTTTAAAATATTTGTTCAGCATCTTTTTTTCTCCTAATCAAATTTACCAGTAGCAGGGGAATAAAAATAAAAACTGTCTGTACAGATATATATCTTGCTTATCCATGTTTTCCAGATGAAGGACACTCATAGCAGAGATTTTGTGAAAACTCAAAAGAATATTAAGAGCATAAAAAACCTCAAACCAAACCAAAACAACCCTACCATCATTATGCAGGTACTGAGGTACCAACATCACTGTATGAGCCAAATGGTTTTATTGGCACAGAGCCATATCAGAGCTCCTCCCAGAGGAGAGGGCATCCTGACTTAGGAAGCAGTTCAGGGAAAGTCAGGCTTGTTTATGCTGCTTCTGTCTGCCTCTGAGAGAAACTGTGGTGCACCATTAGGACCATCAGCAGGGGATGGGCTGTGTGCCTTCTTCCTACCAACAGCAGACAGATGTGTCTCTTTTGTTCAGTCACTTTCCTCAGTCTGTCATTTTTCCCAGGGACCATGACCATTTGCAGTAGCCTGACACGAAGGTCACACAAGGAAATAGAGCTGTGCATTTGAATTTTGTTTTTAATTGGGTCTCATTAGGAACTGCAGAGGGCCCTTTTTATTTTCCTTTTTTTTCTTTTTTTTTTCCTTTTTTTTTTTTCCTGTTAAGTTCTGGTGAGTGAAATAATCCCAATTGAAGCTACATATACAAAACTTGGGTTTGATACTCAAGAACAGGCACTGGGGAAGCCTTCAGCTCAATGATGCTGTTGGAAAAGTCATGTGCAAGCTGGGAAGTATTTTTTGTTCTAACTCTCCTAGCTGCCCATTCAGTCCTAGGATAAACACAGGAGGGAAGTAACACAAAGACTTCTTAAAATCCATACGCTCAATGTATGATAATTCAGAGAGGGGGCAAGATTGACAAGCATGTTTTCAGACAGGAAGCAATGCAGGCTTCAAAGAGCCTACAATATTTTTTAATTAATAAGGGATCAGTAGGAGCCAATTAAATCATGGCCATTCCAAATAGAGAAGATTGCTTTGCTCTTTTTCATGTGCTGCTGCACAGCAGAGTCTTAAATTTGCCAGTTTCTCCAAAAAAATAAGTGTTCTGTGCCTTTACAAATTACTTCACTTTTTTCAGTCATAATTAAATGACAGTTAAGAAGCAAAGAATTTTTTTTATGTTTCAGAATTTAAGCTTTAGTTATCTAGAAAAAGTTTTCATCAGGCTTCATAAGGGTGCAGGGAGCTAACACTTCAAAACGTATTTTGCTCACTACCCATAAGTATGTAGTCTAGCTTATTGACACTCAAATAACTTGATGCCTTTGTCATGTCATATTCAGAAGACAGACGGTTTAGGGAAAAAATAATCAGTGTAGCTCCAGGTTATGTAGTCTGCTGCAGCATATCAATACCCTTGAAACAGTAAACTATAATATATTCTATCAGTCAAATCAATCCCCCCACCTTTCCCAGGCAGAGGCAAACCTTACCTGAATTCCTAAAAAGGAAAACTTTCCCTCCTGCTTCCTTCAAATAAGCAAATTCAGCCAATTCATTTTAATTGCCTTGGAGTGACCAGCTGTGCATCTCAATACTGAAGTTAGACTGCTCTTCATTGCTGGAGTTACATTTTGATGCCACTCTAATTGTGTGCCATAAGGGCTGTTACAGACACTGCTTCCTAACCCCATCCTTCAGTCTGGGAGCTTAGAAGTTACCCTTCTTTCCTCTACACTTTATTTTTGCAACTCCTGCATCATCTCTGCCTTCTTATCATATTTTCCCATTGTCTGGAGAAGGCAATGCTTTAACAATCCAGTTCTTACTAAGACTTAGTGGAAGAAAAATCACACTGTTTTCCCAGGCCTTTGTTGACATACTTCTGGGTTCACCACTCCTCCTAGTCCGCCAAAAAATTTGTGTTGCCAGGCTTGTGTTGTTACGTATAATTCAGGGAACTTTAATTTTAAAATATGGGTCCCATGTGAGTGTTGTCTATTTCTCAGCATTTTGTAAAGTCACTAACTCCTCTGCATTAGCAAAGTAAATGTCGAGACAAAAATATTAAAACCTTAATTTGCAATATGCATTAGAAAGGAGTTTATAAAAAAGAGGAGAGCTTTAGATCCCATGCTCATTTTGCCTTGCTTTGCCTCAGAAAGTGCCATCTGATAAAATCAGCAGAGATGGCTGTTGACTTCATTACATATCTGCTAATTTCGGAGATACTTGCTGAGAATGCCTCTGCCTTTAATTGCCATCTTGATTTACATAATTTTGCTCCTTTGCCACCTTTACATATACCAATTAGCAGGCTTGGCCTACACTTTTGTATTTCATTGGTCTACTTAAGAAGGTGGACATACTACATGGGAACAATTATTTTTCTGGTGCCCCGTTCCCTTAGGGCACAGGGCATCACCATGTGTGTGGGCACTATAGAAAGCTGACTCACATGCTGCAACCTTTCTATGCCTCATTTGTTTTCCCTCAGGAAGCCCTAGTAACTTCACATGATTTCTTATCTTCTATTCTTAGCATCCTTTCTGTGAGGAAAACCATCAGTATCAAGAAGCAGGTATCTCCTGAATTACCCTAATAACCACAACTGTCCCATTTCTTTGCTGTAAGAGAAAAGTGGTAGAGAGGAAAGGGAACTATGCCAACTTGAGTAATAGTCGCAGTAAATGTCGTTTAAAAAAAGTACTAAAGTCTGCTGACTGCGGAATTTTTTTTAAAAGCCTGCTGTCAGGCTGGCAGTGGAAAAAGTCCTTCTCTCTCTCTCAGATGCACACTCACAGCCCCAAGGGATGAGGTGACTAAGCTGTATGTACTTTACCACTTTTGCACTTCTGAGTCTTATCTTTACCAGAATCATTTATAGATGGAATATTAGGCACTTTATTGCTAAAAAGAATTAGTATCAATGAGATTTGAAAAGAATGACGGAGTGAAAAAGACTAAACCTCCTGAAAAGACCCCTGAACATTCTTAAAGTAGCTTTTCTACTTTGTTTTCTTTATACTTCTGAAGTGATTAGCATTTCCCGTGTGAGTTTTTAATGTCTTTTGACTGGGACACACTAGAAATTTATTTTTTTTTCTTTCAGTTTTCCTTCTTGGTCTGGAACAGACTTGTTTGTACAAACTCTGCAACAAGCTGGCCTGGCTGCTGAAATCTGCACCACTTTGATGGTTGTGACAAGAACTTGGTGGAGGGTTTTATTAATTGTAATACAAAATGACATAAAGCAACCAGTGCAATTTCCCACTGTTATTTTTGTACTATGCTTTTTGAATCTACTTCTTAGTAGAAAATGAAAAAGCTCTTTGTGATAGGGATTATCTCCATTATGTGGTTTAGTAGTGAAGTAGTTAACCATGTTGATTTCTACAGTGCTATATTTAAGTTTCAGAGTTAACATCCCTCTGAAACAAATAGAGCTGATTATTCTTTTTAGAACAAATTTTTCTTGTTCTGCAGACTGAGGTATTGTCTACATTAAGAACATTTGCACCATTATAACTGCCCTAATTTTAGTCACATCAATCCCACTCCTTGATGTAGACGAATTATACGTAACCACATCAGATAAAGCATTATTTTATGGCTGTGCAGTCTGCTCATATTAGGCATTTTCAACAAAGAACAATCGAGTTCCATTAGTGCAAGGTTCCCCAAATGGGAAAGATGATATTAATCACTTTGCACCATCTTTATGCAAAAAAAGAAAAAAAAAAGAAAAAAAAAA
>VZDJ01007755.1:5183447-5325605 GCA_008694505.1 Cyanoderma ruficeps
AAAAAAAAAAGAAAAAAAAAAGTTAAAATGTTTTCTGAAGAAAGGGAAGTAATAATTTCAAAAACTAAAACCACATAAAACTCTGTACTTGTCTGGGGCAGCTCCAGCAAAACTCTGGTAAGTCCCTGCTGCAAAGGGCTCTATGTTTAATAGATGTGAGTGCATAGTCAAAGGCTGAGGATACCAACTTTCAGAGCAGACTACTGATACATCTAAAAATGCAATCCACTGCCTTCCACACCACCAGCCTCATGCTAAAGAGGTTTATGTTCCCTTGAGAAGGAACAGATATTTTCTGTTTGCATACTACCTAACACAGGAGGGTCAGCTACCACAATATAAATATTTAATCCTAATAACTAGGGAGGCAATATCAAGGGGATATGTTAACATGATGCCTCTCTAAAGCTCGCAGTGAATAAGCAACCACTCCTCTTTAAGAGGCAGCAGAATAGGAGTTGGACTTGTAAAATATAGAATCAAAAGTTGACCAAAGCCTGAATTTCCATAGCCATTTATGCTGTAGCTGAAGAGCCTGTATTTTTAGCATAAGGCATAACATGCAGCAATTTTGCCAATGTAAGGAGTCAGACAATGAAAGAGGGGCTGGCAGCAACAGAAATGGGGGTTTGCCTCTCCCTCCCTCCCCTTTCCTCCCTGGAACACAACATATTTTTATCAGGAACAAAAATAAATAAATCCTCAGTTGTCTTGCTGTGCCCAATTAGTATTCCATCCATGAACTGTCCCATCAGGGAAAAATGTCTCCCTAACACACGTGTTCAGGATAGCACTGATGGATCTGAGGGCCTCTCCAAACACAGTGACCATCTGCTAGGCAAAACATAGAGGTCTGACAAGCAGGAGCCATTCAGCCCTGTTGTTGGGCCACATTATTACATATTTGACAAGGGTAATGAGAGGCTGTCATTAACCTTACATGACAGTCTCCACAATGACACACACTAAAGCAAGAACAAAGAGCAGAACTCAGTAAAAAGGCACCTACTTCTCATTTAACCCCGAAATTGTCAGACACCATTATTGCTAATGGAGGCTGGCGGTCCTGGGGTTAATTTCCATCTCTGTGCTCTGCTTGTTCTCTTTTTGAAATGTACTCCTCACATGGTTAAGGAAGCAGTTTTATCAAGGCTATTGGGAAGGCAATGCATTATTTATCATAACACACTGAGATGTAAGAACAGAGAGGGTCTCCTGGAGGAATGAACAAACAGACATATTTCATGAACCCTTCTGATGGTCTGAAAAAAAAAATTTGAGCTCAGTCTCTGATATTTAAGGTTATCATTGCCTAAGTGTGACCTTTCTCTCATCTGCATTTCCTGCCAGGTTTCTGTCAAGCTTGAAATCACAAGACTGTTTTTCCTGGTGACCTTGTCACAGTCACCTGGCTTTATAATCGCAGGGAAATCCCATAGAGAAAGTTAATCGGTCGCCTGACTTTTAGTTGAACAACAGATGTAGGGTGAGACAGCACTTACAATTTCAGGAAATAAAAGGTCATCTGAATATAAGATCTCTGTCTCAGGTGTGATGATAGGAGTTACAGTCCTCCAGCAGGTTATGAAGATCTTGTAATAGAGCTGCTTACCACCTCAGTAAGCCGAGGAATACATCTATTTCCATGGCGACCCACGGGCCTAACCTAGGACAGGGGTCTCTGGGAATGAATGCAAGCACTTGTTCAGATGCCTTGGCATATTAAGGACAAATGATAGAAGTGAAAGTGAAGATTGTGCCTCACTGCAGGAGTCTCGGAGCCGGTACAGCTGGGCGTTAGCTCACAGGAGTCACAAGGTTTGGGAACAGCTCAAGCCAATGAGAAAATAGGACATCAGGTGGTGGGTAGCTGCAGTATGAGGATGCTCAGAGCCATCGGGGGGAAGGGATGCAATCTCTGTGGAGAAGCTCTCTATAAATAGCATACAAAAAGCAAATCACTTTCTTTCCACACAAAGAAGCCAATGCAGCATCATGAAGCTATCCTTCCAGAGGCACTGGCTGGGAGGCTGAGAAAGAAGCTGTATGAACTAAAGATTAATACTTCTGTGGAAAAAGTGGAAGGTAAATACTGTCATTAGAAGACAAACTATCCAAGAAGTGAATCCAAGTAAGGCTGTATTTTATTAGAAAAAGTAGAATATATGTTGTAAAAGCACATTTCAGATTACTGATTGATTTTTCCAAATTTATTGTGGTGCTCCTTTACAAGCTGGATGCCAATATCATGTGCTACCTTTTCTGCTCTCTCACTGGAGAATGTCCTCTTCCCAAGCCACCCACAGAGGAGTCTGATGTAAAATTAAATAAGTCTTGTTGCCATTGAATCAAACCTCTGTTGTTATCTAGGTATCCAAAATTTCTTTTCCATTAATATCTGCATGATCAAACAGTTGTTTTACAATTATTCTCAAAGAGCTATTGAAATGAGCGCAGAACATATGTAAAACTGAGTTCTGCTTTGAAATGACAAAAATGCCAGTGAAGCATTTTTCTTACTTTACCCAGCCTGGTGTACAGCTACAGCTACTGGCATTCAGTGAGCAGTGGAAATTCTCAGTCCCACTTGTCCCACCACTTTATCATGGGATAAGTCTAAACAGCAAGGACTCCTACCCAAGAGATCTTCTTTCTCAGCTAGCACAGGACTCCATTCATTAATTTCCTCAGTAAATGTGCATGTCAAACCACTAAGGATGACTGAAGCATTTGTGCTGCAGTATCATCAATATATGGATTGTACACTATTCTGTCTTCCCATCTCTCTCCCTGCCTGCCTCCAGCCCTTACCCACTTCCATCCATTCCTTTTTGTTATTTTCTTAGTCCTTAATCTAAAAAATTCTTGGCTTTACCTCAAGACAGAGCAATATGGAAGTCTATCTTCATCATCTGAGTTTTAATAGACTGATATGATTTCTAATAATAATTGTAAAACAGTATGGTTTAGAACCCACTGATGGGCAGCTTTATCAAATATGACTGCTTGTCTCTAGCACATACAATGAGAATGAAGTCAAATTACCTCTGACTATAATTTGTTAGGCTAAGACTGGTGGAGATGCTCACCTCTTCTTAGCTCAAACTCTGGTCATATGCCTGCGAACAATGGGAAATGGCAGTGGTTTGAAAGACACTAATTTCTTGCTAGTTTTTCTGAATATTTTATGTGCTAACCTTATGATAGGCAAAAATGATTTATGAATGTAGAAATATCATTGCTCCTAAGGAAATCTTCAAATGGAGTATATGCATAATATTCTAGTGGCTTTTATTTCTGTGGAGAATTTGAAGAGTCTGTGTTATCAAGATCCCCCAGGACAACAAAGATTTGATATGTCTTTCCTTAAAGGGAATTTTAAAAGGGTTCTTTAACTCTAATTAGCGAATCTACTTGGGAATTCTCAGAAATAGTATTCCATACTCATAAATGAAAAATACAGTATAATTTTCAAACAAAACAAAGTCGATTTCCTGTTTCAAGCACAAAATTCAGACTTTACAGAAGACCAGATTTGATGGCTCCACATTAACATACAGTGAGTTCCCTCAACACGTCCAGCATTTAACCTTTTATGAAAAGATCATCACATTTACCTATAAGAATTATTTCCTTATGAATGTAATTATTTATGGGCCACTCTCCATGTGAAGCTATATAAAACTATTATATTTTCATTCAATATGATAGCTGGCAATTAAATGTTCATACTATTGATTGCTAGAATTGCTCTTCATTTTCTTTTTCTGAAGCTGAGATTAGTTGCTCTTTCACTCCAATATTTTGTCAGTTATCCTATTTTGTATAACTTTTCAAGAAATACATATACTAGGTAAGATTCTTCCTGTGTTATGATATTAAAGAAAGAGAGATCATTATTATATAGATGGTAAAACTACACTGCTCCACAGCCACTTAACATTTTCTAAAAGCTACAATCAACTTGGTACAAAGTCAGGGGAAATGATCATAGAATCATTGAATGGTTTGGGTTAGAAGGGATCTTAAAGATCATATAATTCCAACCCTCCTGCCATTGGCAGAGACTCCTCACACTAGACCTGGTGGCTAAATAATGTCTAATACTGAACTGTAACTGGAAAACAAGTGAGGAATACTAATAGAATGTACCTCTGTTCTATTTTGCATAACATTCAAAACCAGAAATTATTTTTATCACTTGTCCCAGTCACCTTTACATGCCCAGCCTTGGGCCTGTAAATCTGTTGTGTAGTTCACTGCATATGAAATAGATGTGAATGAAGGATTTACATTATAACTCCTTCTTGCAGTTTTCAAGGAAAGAAAAAAGGCAAAAAAGGAGGGGAAATAAAAAACAATTAGTGTGCACAGAAATGTCTGCTATCCCAGGGAAAAAGGAATTTGCAATTTTTGGAATATGGAACCACATAAAACTGTTCATATTTTAATCAAGAGAGAGTTCATTCTACATCCCTGGCATATGTTGGCAAGCGGTACAAGTATGCTACTTTGCCTTTAAATTAGCTGCAAACACTATCACGAGTCAGACTAAACTATATTTAATCAGATGCCTGATGAATTGTGAATGGGTCTACCAAGCAACTGGACCATTAAGCATTAGATGAGACATAACTGCCCCAGATGCTTCACCTAGGGTAAACTCAATATTTGTATTCCAACTTTCTAAAAGTAGAAAGACTTAATAACCAAAATTTGTTGATCGCTCAAGAGGCTTCAGGACTGGAAATTTGCTTGCATAAAGTTAAGACAGAAATTGCAGGGTTGTAATATGTTTAAAAAAAAAAAGCCATATATGAAGAAATAGACATTTTTGTATCACCTCTGACAGGAATAACTTGACCACAATCTAAGTAACAGACTTCCAATGAAATAAATGAAGAAGGTTGAGAGCTAGATGTTGCCTCTTTGAGGAAATGGCAGACAGCTTGGACTTAGATTGTATTTCCATATAAAATCATGAAAATTACAATCCATTCTGAGCCAAGAATTCTAAGAAAAGACAATGAAACAGCACAGGGATCCTGCCAGGCACTATTAAAAGATTAGCAAAACAACTCTGTCACTAAAATCATGATTTTTGCTTTCAAAACAGTAGGCAGCATTGCAGATTTTCAAGGTCAGAGGTAAAATGACTGATTGACAGTGAAAAATTCTGACCTTCACTGTGGTGAGCAATGACCGCGATGAGAAAATAATAGTCTCACCATCCTGGTGTCAGGGCTCAGTTTCATCAAAGGGTAGTGCAAGCAGTCCAGAGTTTAGGCTGTATTCCTGTTATTCCTCTCATGGCCCATGAAGGACTATTGGCTTTTCATGGCAAGCAGCTACTGGCAGTGTTTCTGCTGCACCCAGTTTCTCAGTCTGTGCTGCTGGAGGAAAGACAGCCTTGCACAAGACCTAAGTACACCAAGTGAGGCAAGTCAGCACGGCAGAATGGTTTGCTGATCACGGTCGTAATGTATAAGATTCAGATGCAAATACAAAATTACCAGATGCTGTAGGAGTGCCTGAATTCAAGGCTGTGAAGTGGGAAAAGTAGGTAGGAGCCCCAGCAATTAAGTAGGTAGTAGCAATTGACTAGCAATGTGTCTTCATGACTTCTTTGTGCAAGTGATGGATATTTGCCCTGGAGAAGGAACTTACTGAAGGTTTCTTCTATGTATCATATCAGTGCAACACCTGTCCTGGTTTCCTCAAGCTCTGCTGAAAGCCCTAGAGGAAACATCACATTCCTGCCCTTTGCTCTTCCTGTGTCTCATCATGTGTCCCCTTGATAGCCCACAGTGATTTGTTTCTTTCCCACACAGAGGTCTGTGACAGTTCACTCTCTTTCCAAACACTTGCTGTGTTTGCAGCAGCCCTCTGCAATTTCCCTCAGCCTAGTCCTGTGTGTTCTGCTGCTTCTGATCCTCACGACAGCTCCCTCCAGCTGCACATTTTCACCATGTGTCAAGATGGGGGAAACTTTCTGTGCCAGCAGCATCTCAGACAGCAGGAGTTTCTGACAATCCTTGGCTCACTGCTGTGCTGAGGTCAAGGGTAACAAATTGCTTCTCTTGAGGAGTTATGCCTCTAGCCCAGTAGCAGTCCACAAGGACACTGATGCTCCCTGCTCTTTGTGTTGGGAGCTCTGTGTGGTGCTGGAATACCTGCAGCAGTTCAAACCTGCATGGAATTCTCCTGCTCTAGGAAGAAAATAAACAACCTGATCTACTGAGTTCTGAAGATATTTCATAGGAAACATGCTTTCTGGTGTTGTCTGCTGGAGCCAAGCTTTTAGGGAATTGTTCTTTTAATCAATCAAAACCAGTGCTCCCTATCACAGCTAAAGTGTACAGGTGGAAACTATCACAAAGAGAAAAATACTCAAGAATCAGATAAAGGCCCAATAAAATGTTCTATGAACATCTGTTGTATATACAGGAAAGAATGTGTCCAAATCAGGGCTCAGAAGAGACCTGTAACCTCCTCCACCAGGGTACCAGGGAACTAGATTGATTATACGTGTCCTGTCTGATTTTTTTCCCTTTCTAAGAAGAATAAAATGCTACAAGGAATCATTCTATTGATAATAAATGATTGGACTTCCAAAGGTTGGTAAATATCATTTTCTGCTCGAAGCAGCTCACTGTCCTCTGCACATGGAGATATCTGCAGCCCTTTAGGGAGTCATAGGCTGTGCTGGAATGAGTTTCTTTTGTCATGACGTTAAGAGAAATACAAAATACATCCTGCCCTTTCTAGTAATCCAGACCAAATTATTGCAATGGTCAGAAAGGAAGATACCTCTCTCCAACTTGTTTCAATAGCCCACATCCAGTCTCTAACAAATCCTTTAATTGTCAGCAGGTACCTCATTTCTGTCCTGGACACCTACTCATACTGTCATTCTCTAAGTGCTGGTACTTTATTGATGATTGTAGGAGAAAGGAATACAGGTGACCTCCTGCCTAATAAGTAACAGCTGTGTTAATTACCCAATTCAGCCTCACCCCTGATGAGGCACAACTATAGCCAATAAAGATAAGTGCGATAAAAGGGAGTGGGTTAGCTAGTAAGCGGAGAATCATGAAGGAAGAAGAACCTTGGGGAAGAGGGAATCACGAAGAAGGAAGCTCACAGGGAGAGAGAATCACTGCTGTGAGGTCAGTCTGGGTCTGCAGTTGGAGCCTGCTGTTGGAACCTGCAGGCATTGTCTATCTAGGTAAAAGCCTGCAGTCAGAGTCTGCAAACTGAGACATACAGTCACAGTTTAGCAGGAAATCACCAGCAGTCAGAGGCTGCAGTAGGAGCTCGCTGCAGCCAGAGTCAGTGAATAGTTGGAGTCAGGATGGCTGAGCTGTGAAGAGGAATAAACCAGGACCCTTTTTGTGCTGGGATGAACAAGAAGTCTGTGTCTCGGCTCATTCTCACCCTCTAACAAGAGGGCTGCTGCAACAGATGACATTTATACACCTTCCTACTCTGGGCCTTCTCCCAAGAGACTACTAGACCTCATCTAAGTAGTGACACATCACAGTTGAACAAGTTTGTGACTTTGTTATTGAAGTATTATTTATGTCTTGAGGAAGGCATGAATGGCTGTGTTGTATTTACTGTCCAGTCACAAAAAGCAAAGTAACCCTGTGCCATCTCAAATAATCTGCGTGAGCTGCTAAATCTATTCTCTTAATCCTAATGTCAATTTGCATGCTGAAATAGGGGTTATCAGAAGTCCTATTGCTTTAAATAGGAGAGTCAGTGTGCTACTCCTACTCTGCCACTATTTCATAAAAGACTGTCACAATCACACAAATGGAGCCCGATCTCTTCTCCAAGAGCCATCTACTACTGAAAAACAAAAGCTGGAACCACAAAAGATTTTCAGAGTTTCCAGGAATTTCTTTTGTCTCAGCCTTCTCAATTCAGTGCCCTTCTTTCCATCTTCACCTTGCTAGAGAAATCATTCACAGGATGATTGCTCAAACTAGTACAGGAACAGAGGCACCAATACCAAAATCTGGGTGAGACTGAGTGCTGACACGAAATAAATGCTCTCCAGACAGGCTCTGCTCAGCTTTACCTTCCCTCATGAGGGGCCTGTACATTTGACTTTGACTATTTCAGATCTACCTCTGTGCAACTGCCACAGCCTTCACAAACCTGGAAGGCTCAGTCCCAGAAGAATCAGAAAGTTGGCATACTTCTCCCCAGCCTACCCTTCACACCTGCTTTCAGAGCCCAGATGTTTACTCACAGTTGGGTTCTCTGTAGCAGAGTTACCTCTGGGTTCTTTTAAGAAGTGGTCCAAGAGGGTAACACATGCCTGTTTGAAGAGCCTTGGGGTTAGAAGTCTGACTCAGCACAGGAAAAAGCAGATTTCAGCTTTGTCGGTCCAAGGTGGCAGGACCCAATTCTCAGTTTTCCTAAACTTTGCAGCAGTGAAAGGCAGGAAAGCATTTATCAAAGTCATGTCATTTAAACTCTGCCTCCATTCAGCAACAAATGCAATATGTACTGCACCATGCTTTGGCAAGACAAGCCCCCTGAGCTCTACAGGTATAAATGACTTTGCTTCAAACTGGCTTCTTGGATTGCAGATAGCATCTTTTATTCCTGGGAAAAAAACAATGGCAATATTTCTTTTTTAGCAAATAAACAAATTCTTAGCACATACAGGATGGTCTGGTACCTTCATTCTTCATCTTCTATTGTATGTTTGTATGTTCCTTTCTGCCAGTAAAGCACTGTAAAGAGAAGATGGTTGTAATCAGATCATTGGCTAAAACAACTGATCAATAGCAACTGCATATGCTGCAAAGAGCCTTTAATGGCTCTTAATCCCCATTAGGCTGTTCTGGAGGAAGTTGAAGGGGAAACTGCATCACATTTCAACCATTTATAGCAGCATCCTGGTACTTGAGCAGCTTTCAGGGAATGGAAGCATTTGTTCTGAGGTGCTCTGGGACAGTCATCAATAGGATAGGAAACTATTGCATCATTATTGTCCAGGAAATGCTTTGGGGACTCTCCAGGGATTTGACTCCTAGGGTTATAATTTTGTAACAGGAGCCTATGTTGGGTGAACCAGCAAAGAAGTACCATGTGAAGATTTCCTACCATCAGTAATAAAACATGTTTTGGGATGTATTTGACACTAGGTATAAAATCAAAAAGGCTAGTTTTAGTTATGCAAGCCACCACACTGTCTTCAGGAACATCTTCCAAACCAACATTATTCATCTTCCTGACATGCTACAATGCAGCCACATAATGACAGAAGTTTCAACATATTCTTGATTTCCTTCCTCACTAAACCAAATAAAAAGTTCATGCCACACTCTACAGTACACTCATAAGTGGTTTGAGAACATTTTCTTGAGACTCCCATGTAACTCCTCTGTGCTGAAACAAATCTACACGTAAGTCTTTTTGTCCTATGCATTTTGTTTTGCAAAGAGAAAAGACCAACACTAGGAATAAGGACCTAAAATGTGTACCACTCATTCCATCACTACTAGGCATTATCACAGGGTACAACAGGAATTTGTAATGAATTCAATGTTTAGTTTACCTGGTGATGTATCTTGCCTTTACTGACTTTGAGAAACATAAAGCCTTTGAAAACCAAATTAAGTTGCAAGCTGATTAACCTGAGCAGCGTGCTGTGGGCATTAGCCCTTGGGAATGATCAGTTTTGATTCCAGTTGCATTCAATGTGGTAAGTGAGGAAAGCTAGATAAGCTTGTCAGGGCTGTGGCTGAGATATAAGGTTAAAGAAACTGTGCTCCCCAGGTCAGGGATCTGTGCATCTCTTTCCCCTGTGCATACTTGATACGTATGGAAAGAAATTCAATGAAGCTTATTTCACTGATGAGATCTAGAGCTGTATGAACTGCAGTTTCTCTTTACCAAGAGAATTTTTAGCAGCAAGTGGACTCTTGGAATGTCTGTAACTGGAGTAAGTCTAATGTTAAACGACATCTTTTATAAAATGGCACCACTGCTTCAGGTAAGTTGAGTATTGCTTTCAAATAACAGCATTGAGAGAGCAGCCAACTCTCATGTTCTCAGATGTCCTAATTTTTGCTCATCTTCAGCATCTAGAAGTATGCAGGAAACAAAGAGGCAGCTCTGCATCAGTGCAATTCTGCTGGCACTACTGCAGGAAAACACAGCTCATTGAGCTTACCTTAACTATCATCTAGCCTCCAGAGGCCCCAGCACACTCCTGTGAATTGATTTTGCAGCTGGAAGGAAATTTCCCCTTTGCAAATCCAACCGCCTCAGAGATATCATCAGACAAGTATCAGCTTCTAGAAGAACAAATGTACTTCTTGTTTCTTTAACAATTCGTAGAAAAAGGCCCAAAACCAGAGAGGATACTCAGTTCTGTTCTTAATTTTAGGCACAAACATGTTAAGTCAGCCCGTAGTATCAAGGGATTAGTATGGGCTCTTAGTGAAATTTGACTATCATGTCATGTTTTTCAGAGCAATTACACATCCACTGCTCTAGAGCAACTCTTGGGAAGTCATCCAGTTATTCTTCTGCACTTTCCATTGATGGCTCCTATCAAAGCCTTATGAAGTCAATGGAAAAGCTTTTTAGTAGATGCTGGGTATAACATAGATGAGAGGCACATCTTTGATGAGCAGACTGGATTTCTTTGCCTTTCTTTGCCTTCATCTTGCAAAATCAGAGGTTCAGAAACTGAGAATCTCAGTGTTCCTGATGCTTATACTGGCAGTTTTACCAAAAAGACTAAATATAGAATTTTGCTGAACTGAGCCTTATTCGTAAGGCTTCTTGTGTGTCATTTAAGCTTCTGATGGCTAAGTAACAGCTGCAGTAATATGAAGAGATTACAGAAAAGCACCAGGCACTGGAACCAAAGAGGTTATCCCATGGTGCTTTTGTGCAGCTTGTTTCATATCTGCCTCATGAAGGCCTCTGCCTTCCTAAAATAATACATAATTAGCATTCAAGACACATGTTTTCTACTAGCAAATGGGAATAAAGCATAGCAGAATTCTTTAAGAATGCTGATTTTTTTTTTTAGTGGTTTTCTATTTTGAATGACATCTGCTTTGTGAGAGACTTAGGGATCTGGACGGAGGTTTGCAGAGGAGAATGAAATCGTCTCTCTGATCCTTCTGTATTCTATCAGCTTCAAAATAAATACTTGTACTTGCCTTTCTGTAAAAATCAGTACAATTCCAACTCACATTTTGACAATTTTATATAACACTCTGCTTTGTGGAAATATTTTGAAATTTATTTTGGTGTTGTATTTCAATTAGTCTAATCAAAACTTTTAAGCATTTTAATAAACATGACTGAATAAAACCACACATCTGTCAGAAAACATCACTGATTCACTGTATTATCTGCAGCTTTACACACCAGGAGTTGAAGATAGCTAATAGGGTAATTCTCTATAGATTAAAAAACAAAACAAAAAACAACCTATCAACACCAAAACAACAACAACAAACTTTTAAGATAGTTTACATATTTCCAATTGTTCAAGTTCTTCATATTAGGGACAAAAAAAACCCCTCCTTATCTGTGTGGCAATCTGAAAGGGCTTTATTTGTTTAAATTACATCCTCTGCAGTAAGTGTGTATAGCAGAGATGGCTGGGGTTTATTATAGTGTAAGGATGTATGAAGACAAACTTTAATCTTCTAAGCCCATCTTGAGCTCCTGAGGGTAAGACCTGGCTCTCAAATTTCATCTCTGGGTTGAAGGGATGCCTGTGGCTCTTCAGACCAGGGAGATGAGCTACCTGATGGCACTGGTGAGGGTCTGTGTGTCATCAGAGGTGAGGAAAGAGGTCTCCTGAATCTTATTTGAGTTTTCACAAAGTCCTAGCACTACCTCTGTGGTATGACCAAAGCTGGTGATGCATGGTATCCCATGACAGCAGTGAGGGAAGTGCCAGGGGCAGTAGTGGGTCACAAAGGTACCTTTGCTGGTCTGATCTGATGTCCAGGGAGTTTTGACACTTACTGGGGGCTTGGATGTGGGACACTGTGGGGGCTTATCGGGCCCTCATGCTAGAAGTCCCACTGCTCTTCTACACGGGCACATACAGCACTGCCAGAGGAGGTCTGAATCATGCCAAGAGTGTCTGTGGGGCTTTGGAATGAGGATCAAGGATATGGACATTCTTTGGTGTCTCTTTGGACCTGCTAGAGAAGAATTCCGGGAAGATTAGATGAATTCCACAATTATGTGCATTAACAAATGTTTGCACAGCTGGGGTTAAAAATAGAGATTTGAATTCTAGGATCCTGGTATCTTCAAGAACTGACAGGAGAAGACAGGACACCTGACCAGGTAGGGAATCTTTGCCAACGAGCTGGCCAATTTGGTAAGAGTTTTAAACTGGGAATGATGAAGGGCGTGATGACATCATCCACTGGAAGAGGTGGAGTGCTTTGATGATCAAAGACTGCAGAGAGATGTGGAAATTTAATCATCAAAACAAAGTAGAAAGGAGTTCAGCCCTAGCACATGCACACAGGGAAGGAAGTACCAACAGGATGTGGAAGAACTTCTCTTAGCATTTGGGGGAAAATCAGCATGACTGAGTGCCTCTACACTAATGCATGCAGGATGCAGAGCAAACAGGAAGAGTAAGAGGTCTGTGTGCAGGTGTAGGATTTGCAGGGTTATAGAGATCTGACTGGAATCATGGAGATGTGGTGAGACTGCTCACATGACTGGGACAATGCAGTGACTGAATAAAGGCTCTTTGGGAAGGATGGTGAAGAGTGGAGTTTCTGTACATGAGAGAGGAACAGGGATCCATGAAAATCTGCCTTGGCATGGATGGGGAGTCAGCTGGATCTTATGGATCTAGATTAGAAGGCAAAAACCACATGAGCAACCTTCTCATGCCTGTTTGTGACAGAACCATGATCAGTAAGTACTGTGTGAGTCTTCTCCAGAAAAGTGCTTCACATTTGCAGGGCCTGGTACTCGTGGGAGAATAACAAACTCAGTGTCTTCCAGAGGGGTAATGCAGCAGGGCAGAAGAAATCCAGAAGGTTTCAATGATGGTGCGTGAAACAAGTAAACAAGACAAATCCAGGCTTTTCTCAGTGATATCCAGTGAAAAGATAAGAGGCAACAAGCACAAATTTAAATATAGAAAGCAAACTTGCTTTTGCTACAAGAGTGGTCAAAAAGTAGCACAGGTTGTCCAGGCAAGTTGTCAAGACTTCATCATTGGAGTTATCCAAAACCCCTCTTTGCCAAATTCCAAGCAACCTGGTCTAGCTGACCCTGCTTTGAGCACAGGGCTGGATTAGAAAGTCCCCAACCTTTCTGTCCAACCTCATTGATAGTGTGATTCTCTGGGTCATTAGTGTGGGCGCCAGGGGGCAACTTTTGTCTTTTGGGAGGAAGCATCACAGGGACTGGAGCTTTACCATAGTCACACCTAAACTGACAGGCCCAGGAACTCCTCTAGGATCCTAGTTCTGTGTGCATATCCTGGCACTGGCTTGGGTTAGGGAATGCTCCTGCATCGTCCTCCTTGATTTCTGCTGGAAGGGAGCCACACTGCAGTACAGACAGAGTTCTGTGAAGTAAATTCTCCTTTGCACACTAATGATCTCATTTTCCTTCTAAATCAGGAAGGATTGTAGGGAATCTAATATAATTTTCTTGAAATTCCCCGCTGGAGGGGCAGAAAGCAAAAATTCCTATGCAGGTCTGTTTCACCCCACAGAGGAATTGACAAGGCTGAGAGTCTAAGATGAGTCCAACACAGACAGAAGAGCACCAGACTGAAGTACACACAGCAACCAGAAAGCTGACAAGCTGTTGCATTTAGTAGCAGATGCAGCTCTAACAGGGTATGTGGCTTCATTCCTAGATATAATGAGTTGCAAACGCATACTGGGAATGCTGTTTTTGTTCAAAAAATATCTCCTCAGTTAATATACAATATGTGCACTAGATGAATGTGGGCTTCTATTCCTATAAAGCAGTGAGAGATCACAGAGAGGAGCTGTCACACTTTACTGGGCTGATACTGATTGTTTTGGCTGTTCATATCATTGCTGTCTATTTCTCTTCTGAACAATACAGTTAAAAAGCTGATGCTCAGAAATCAAATTAAAGGATGTTTCTTCTACCACAAGAAGTACATTTCTAGGCTGTTTAAAGGGATGGATATTTTCTGCCTGAAGTTCAAGCTGGTAGGATGTACTCACACCTTCTGTGCAGAAGTCTGTAGATTAAGTCACATATGCACCAAAATGCAGATGAGCTGTTCTACACATCAGATCAGATAATGTCTCTTCTGTGTACTGGAGCAAGGAAGCAGAAAGCAGAGAGAACAGTGACCACATGTATTGGGAGCTCCAGAATGGATCAAATGTCATCAAGAGGGTGTAGAGAGAGAAAAATTCTTCTTTCATGACAACACAAAGGCAAGAATGGATGATCAGGCACCAAACAGGTAATCAGATAAGGCAAATTCACAAACTAAACATGAACATGGTATCAGGGCAAATAAACAGCACACTCAGGCAGATACCCAAGCACATATGTAATACTGTCGACTTCATTTCACATCATTAAGATATGAATGACAAGCTTCACAAGCATCAAAGACAAGAGGTTCAAAGTAAAATAAGTTTCTGATCTGGAATACAATGAAATATGAAGGAAGAATTTCTACCAGAAACAATGTTTGTTGAGAAGGATGTCTGCAACTTTAAGTACATACACACTGGATTCAAAATCAAAGAGGCAAAATAGCAAAATAACAAATTAGGAAAAGTTACTTCCTTTTTTTCCTTCAGTTTGAGGGTCCAAGAAGTTTACATGCTAAGCAGCAATGCCCACTACATTACAAGCCTGTCCTCAGCTGCAACCTCCATCTCAATGAATAGGAAAATAATTTGAGGTGGTAGCAGTCTAGGAAGACAACCCTGTGATCATAAACTTGTTTTCAATGTTGCCATTAATGTTCAGATATTGAATTTTTTATTAGCTTTTGTAAGCTAGTAATGACAGAATTAGGCTTGCAGTGTTTGGCATAGGATGTCATTTTTGTGCTGCCACAACAAATTGCAGAATCATGTGCCTGTTGAAGGTGCTGAAAGGATCAAAGTGAGTGCAACTTCCTTGTCAGAAGCAACTCTTAAAACAAGCTTCTTAAGGACATTCCTCCTACTTCGTCCTTTATTTCAACTATATTTTGCATTTAATTCTGCCAGCTGGCCCATTTTGGAGCTTGCTAGTGGACTCTGAATCAGATTAAGTGGTCTATCCAGTATAAATAAGAAAGATAGAAGGGGAATAAACTAGGTAAACATTTAAATTCCTGGTCTAGGGCTACTGCTGGCTCAAAGAATGAAATAAATTGTGTTTTTCTACCCAAAGTTCATGCTGATTCTGAGAGAGAGAAAAGAAATAAAGCAATTGCAGAAGAGAACTTTTCTTTGTTTTTTTCTTTTTTTTTTTCTTTTTAGCTTGGAAAACAGTTATCAAGAAGATAAAAAAAACAACCCACAACAAACCAAACCACTACACTACTGGGAAATTTGCAAGGTGAAGAACTCAGAATTATGAAATCCCTCAAATCATGTCTATAGATAACCTACAACCTGCACAGGCACATACACATTATCACAGTATATTTAGTTGCATGACTTTCTATGCTAAACACAGCGTCCTCATCTGCAGTACTCCTGCCTTGTGCAATTTCCTGGACAGATCATGTCCTAAAGTTGTACCAAAGTGAAGTGGACAGTTACGCGAAGGACTCCCATCTCTGGATGGTTTCTGAGAACAGGGTGTACTACCTGAAACAGGATGAAAATTTCTAGAAGAGAAACTATCTTCCTGATTAAGTCCCTGGACTATCATCTTGATCTCTGATTTCTTTTTTTCTCTGTCTAAATCATAGTTTTTCTGTGTGATACTGATCACAGCATTTGTGCAAACTCTTTCTCTGTGATCACTCCTGTTTCATTTTCTGAGTGCCCAGTCTGAAACAGCTGGAGTATTGAACTCATAATTGCAAAAGTTAGATGTGAACTGTGCCCTGAACACATAAAATGTAGCAGAATGTCCAGAAAAAGCTAGGCTCTATTCTTGAAAAGTAGCCTCTAAAAGTGAACCAATATAGAGCAATTTTGGCTTTAGTGTCAGTGACTTTGTTCCCAATTTGTAAAGCTGAGACACCATCTTATTACCTGGCTGATATGTTGTATAAGTAAATTCCTTAATACCTACAAAGAAGACACAGATATCAGAATCTGAATAAAGACCTGGAGAAAGGAATACGTTTCTGCTCAGTGCAGCTTTTGGATATTAAGCATTAAATTACATATGGGACCACTCACAAAAGAATGAATAAAAACTGTTGTGGATCATGCGGATTTAAGTCTTTATTGTACCGTATGTACACAGCTGGCATACACAAGGCTGTAGGATACTTTAACTCAGTATTTCCTGGCTCTAAAGCTTCTTCAGTCTTTCCAGGTAAGATCTTGTATTTTGTTCGGAGATATTTATATACTTGTAAATTTCGGAAATTTCTGCATAAGAGCCAGCAATATCAATCCCACTATATAGATAACGAATTGATCTAGGCCATGTGAATCTAGACGGAAGAAAAAGATCTAAATAATTTGAAAAATTCTGATTGGTGGGGTTCTTTGGGGTTTTTTTGGTGGGTTTTTTTTTTTGTTGGGTTTTTTTGTTTGGTTGTTTTTTTGTTTGGTTGGTTTTTTTGGCAGTAAATAAAATTCACAGATTACCCAGGTTAAGGGGATATTTAGAGAAGAATTATTTTTAAATTCTAAATGTCGGCTACGGAAAACATGCCCTGGGAATGGACAGTTTTGTAGGAGACTAAGATATTCCTTTTTTATGGTGCCCTTATTAGATCTTTTATATCTGAAGAAATGCTAGTCATGGCACGAAGGTTTGAACCATTGTATAGTCCAGACAAAGTATTCCAAAGAAGAGCTCCAGCTAATATTATTCATCTGCTCTGCTCTATTTGCTACTTCCTGAAGTCAAGTCAGATCTTATTTTCAAAGCCTTCGATAGATTACAAAAAAATTTATTCTTAAAACAAGTCTCATTTTTGGCTGCCCTTGGCCACTTTTGAATTTTCTTGTGAGAAATGACATGTTCATATGCGTGGGAACAGCGGCTCAGCAGATGTCTCAGCAGATACAGATCTGAAGTGCATGTCCCTTCAGAAGGCAGGCAAAATCCTCTATTTTTTATGAACTACCTAAACTTGGTGCTTGTCTGCATGTCTGCTGCATCATTACCATTTTTGTTAAAAGCAAATGTATTTGCAAGTCTGTCGCTAAAGTGCACCATGAGATAAAAAGTGGACTTTGGGAATGGCATTATAATTACACAGCAACAAGCTGAATATCAGAGTGATGAGCACTGTTTCACTACATCAGGACTAAAGAAATCAGGCAAACATGAGAAGGGCTACCTCACCCCACCTGAGAGCACTCAGAACAAATCTGCTTATGTTTGGCCCTCGGGTAATATCACAGTAGCTAGGGAAAGGCTTCTGAGCTGTGATATAAATAAATAAACTGTGAACAAGATCCATTTTTCTCCAACTAAAAAATAACTCTCATTAAAAGGGCAACAAAATTCTGTTTCAGAGTTTCTTACAGTCCTTGCCATTAGACTAAAGCCCATATCTAATTAATAGAAAACAAATAAATAAATAAATCTGCATTCTTGATATGACTGTTATTTCTCTCTCTTCTCTTTCTTTTCTCTTTTTTTTTTTTTTTTNNNNTTTTTTTTTTTTTTTTGGACTCACCTATATATTTACACTTGATTATTTTCTTTACAGAGCTTTTCACTTGATGTTCTGTTTTCTCTGCTGAAGTTCAGGCGTTTGCAGTACCTGTTTCATTAGTGTCACTTGGCCTTTCATTAGACAAAGAAAATGAGCCTCTAAAGCATTCAAGGAAGAGACCAATAAAGATATATTACTGTCACTTCACTCAATAAGAGCAGATGGGTCATAATAGTAAGGCTGATACCAGTACATTTGTAGAGTGATTCTTTCTTATCAGGCAGTTAATGAAATGAATTTCTATCATAGCATCTTTAAAATATAATACTCTCACAACTGTCTTTAAAGACCTATTTTGAACCAAATATGTTATCTATCAAAATATTCATTAAAATTAGGTGCAGGCCTACAGGAAGAGACAGATTAAATCATTGAGGCATCTGGGCCTCTTATTCCTCTAATGTGACCTCATTATATCGTAATTTGTTATTGCAGAAATTTAATTTTCTGATGCCATGGAATTATTGAGGGTCTTCCCATTTCCAGCATATTCACTCTACCTAATTGTAAACTTCAAGATCATTTGGTATTTGATACTGTTTGGCTCCAAGACTGGATAGGAAACCGATAGCCTGTAAATGAGGAAGCACTTAATGAGGAAAACGTGATGATATCTATTGACTATATTCTAAAATAAGATAAATAAATAAGTTTCACTTGAGATGCCCTCGACTTCTCCCTGACACATTTATTAACTCTGTTCAGAGCAGATGCTTCACTGCCTTGATACCAAGGAAAGAGGCAGATTCCAATGAATAACTGTGGCCATGAGCCTACCGGCCCTACCACTGAGCAGTCACTGATCCCATGGGTATGAAGGAAAAATTACCTGACCTGAAAGCCTGGAAGCTGGGCTTTAAATATCACAGGACCAACATGACAAGCACTTCAGCTAAAAAATGCGCTCATGTCACTTCTTTATGCACTTTCAGGGTTCTTCATTGGGACAGCCTTCCCTGCCACTGAAATATACTGGAAAAACAAATTCCTTTCCTGGCATTCTAGTAATCCTTCCCAGCTGAGGCATGACATTGGAAGACTTCAAATTTTCCAGGAATTCATGACCAAAGTTCTATCATCTACCAGTTCTTTATGGCAGAAAATCTCATGTGAACAATTTGACAACATTGCCCCACAGAGAAGGTTCTGTAAGTTTTGGATACTGCACAGATGTTGCATGCAGGACAAAAAACCCCAAAATAATTGTTAATGCCCATATCTCTGTATCCAAAGCTGTCACAAACCGGGGTAGAATACTGAGAAGGACATACCCTCAGTGAATGGTATTCCAATGTTCCTGTAATTTCCCACACAAATCACAAAATGCACTTTGAGGGCTTAATGATCAAAATCGCTGCTTGATCACTCTGGGTCAGCTTCTCCTGCTGCTCTGAAGTTTGAAAAAACCCTGTGCAAGTCCAAGTCAAAGAAGAATTTCCCTTTCAGGTTTAAAACCAAAATAGCCTTAATTAAGCAAAAAAAAAGTTTAAAAATCAGGTATAAGCAGCTGAACAGAGTTCTCTACAAGTACAGCAATATGAAGAATGCATTCGAATTGTATGCAGCTTTGTCATGTACAAATTTACATATATACTTGTGAAGGCTAAAATTAAAAATCTTAAAACAGTTCTAAATCAACAGAGAGTGGGTTAACATCAATATTCATGTGCAAAATTTGGCCAAGTTATTTAGCTTCATTTTCTACGGACATATCAACTTTTAATTTCTTAGTGAGCGAATGGAAATACCTTTGCAAGGAGGTTTCAAATTACAAAAAGAATTCACACTACAGAGGTTATTACTTCATAACCTCAACACACCTCAAGAGGAATAATCATCAGGAATGTCCAGATTTTTTAAAAGAAAACCAAAAAATCTCTCATTTTTTCTGCATGCTAGTGGATACAAGAATTCTGAGATACGTTAAAAAAATAAATAAAACCAAAGGACATCTCCCTGAGGTAGCTTCTGAAGTGTGTTTAAATAAAACCACTTTTCTTAATTATCTTGTTGCTCAATAATCTAATAGTTATTAATTTCAGTAAAACCATAAATATCACTTAAAACACAAACTCCATTTTTAATCAGTGAAAGTGTCCATTTGTCACAAAGGTTTTTTGAGTAATAACTTTTTCCATTCTTATTAGTAATGTGGATTTATAGGAAAATCAAAACTATATTAATTATACCATAGCCCCATTATATATTAATAGACTCAGAAACCAAACATTTTGTGCCTTGCAGACTGAGGTGTAATATTTATATGAGGCTTTGCAGCAGCAGCCAATGTGGCACTTAGCTCTAATGCTCCTACTTTAGAGTATTGACTTGGTGCCCCTGGGACTCATGAGCTCAAATCCAGCTGGGAATGTAGATATGCTGCACCGAGCCTCCAGAACAGTATCTTGGGGTTTTTCACTTCTCACAGGGGGCCAAACTATGTCAATGGACACAGTTTGTATTTTGAGACATCAGTTTCTGAATGTGATGTGTGTGTCACACATCTACTCCAGGCAAGGCTGTAGAATTCTCGTGTTTCAGTGGGAGAGAGGCCTGAGAAGATGCAGCCCCTCCAGGTCAGCAATATGCAGCTCTTTAAACACAGGCATGCACAACCCTCACACAAAACCATGAGCTGAAGTAATATATCATCCTCAGAGCACAGGAACAGGAATGCTGCTTCTTGCACTGCACTCAAGGTATTTGCCCTGCTGGAAAGCCTGGGTGCTTTGTCAGCTGATGGGATCCGGTGTCTGGGTTGTTTTCAGGGTATTAAGCTGAGAGCAGAATGACTGATCAATTGCATCTCCATGACAGCAGCCTTTTGTAGAGCAACTGCTAAAGTCAGATGCCAGGCTTGTGACATTACTTGGTCATCGATGGTTTCTGTAACTTAACTGAGTTTGCTTCTTTTTGATCTATTTTTTTTGTGTGGTCCAAATTGTTTACTTTGAAGAGCTGCTAAAGATGACTGAAGCAACCAGACAGGTGAACTCCATTACTGTCCACATGAATCTTGACTATGCTGCTTTACGCTGCCAAGGATTTCTGTACATATCCCAACCCCAGGAAGACCCATCGAGAGAGACGTTCCTCAAAAGGCACTTTAAGGGAAATCCCTTTGACCAGTATGGAGGAACAGAGAGAGCTCATGATAGAACCACTCTCATCTGGTTTGCCACACAAGGCTCACACTAGAGAATGGGCACCCTTTGAACCACTGGCTCTCCCTGCCATAGCTTTTCCATGTGTGTAGATGTTGCCATATGCCTGGACCACCATGACCTCATGACATCTCAAAGGAGAGAAGTCAAGGATACGACCCAGTCCTTCTCCTAAGCCCAGGAGACTTAAGAAAAGGCAGTGTCATTGCTGGAGTCTCTGTGAATTGCTCTGTGGAGCAGGAGCCCTCTGGAAACTTTCTCCTACCATGACCCCTAGAGGGTGGTCTCATTTACAGGTGAGACCTAACAATCCATGCCCAGGTAGAGGTTTCAGCTCTCTCCCTTACAAAGCCCTAACCCAACAGCAAGTCAGGGAGTGATGGCCCTGCAAAGAGAGCTAATTCCTCCCTCACACAAAAGAAATGGCAGATCTTCATGCCTGGCTACTGCTCTTCATCTGTTTTTAGCTTTTCTAAGTTCGTTTTCTTGACTGCACCATCCTCATAAGTGTTTGCAGCTCAAGCTGTGTCATCTGAATATGTCATTAGTCACTGAATAGTCGAGTGAGGAACAGTCAGCTGGGGAGGATTCAGAACTATATAGTACTGATCTCTGCCCTCTGAGGATTATAAGCATTTTTCTAAGTGCCTCTAATTTTAATCTCCCAAGCTGTGGCTTGCACAAAAATATATTCAATGGCCTCCTCTCTAGTATAATATCTTTATATTAAGGATTTTCTTTTTCACCTCAGGAAGTCAGCTTTGTAGCAGACCATCTCATTTAAAATCTAGTGTAACAAGAGTGGCATTTTTCTGTGTAAAATTGGAAGTACCACAGGTGATAGATTCAGCTTTTGCCTCTGTCTGGTTACAAGTGTTGGAGATGGAAAAAATTATTTCGAAACACATTGTTGAAAGTTCAGGTCTTTTCAGTTAGTGAAAGTAAGTAATTTACTTCTGTCTGTAAGTAATAATTATCTGTGTAGAAACCATAGTGATGGAGAAACACAGCCCAGCAGGGTAAAAGGGGAACAAGAAATCTTTGGATTTTCTGAAAGCATTCAAAAGGATCAGTAAGCAATCTGTCTGTACCTCCTTCCTGGCACTGTGCACATAGGATAAGAACACAATAGGGAAATAAATAAAAAATCTAATAAAATAAAGCAGACACCTAACAAGTAGAGCATAGACGACTCTCTTTTGATCCAGGTAAGGCCAATGGTTAAAAACAGGATCCAGCTGCAAGGAATGGGAAATGGGTATGCAGACAGAGTCAATATTGGGTTTAATGCTGATCTCAGGAGAGTCAGACTGTTTTGGGCTGTCTCTGGAGCTTTGCAATGATGACTTTGTGACAATGTGAAAACATCAGGGCAGATGAGAATGAGACCAAAGGTTCAGAGGTATGGACTGGGTGCTTCTACCTAGGTCCTTGCTGAACTTTTGTCCTTATTTGTCCATTTCCACACTTCTCACCCATCACATGACTAAGTGAAGGAACCTTCTCATGAGCTTCCCCGTGGCTGCTGACCTACATTTCTAGGCTGAGGAAGTTCAATAGCTCACGGTGACCATGGGGACTATTCCCATGTGCTAGGATAGATCCTACTGTGCAATTCAGCCAGGTCCCTGGATGGCTTTTGGGGAGCTTATTTATAGTAGAGGACAATCACATCCCCTTCTCTGTTTTCCTTTTTATCACCCTTTGCACTAGTATGTTTATTCAGCAGCATACTCCTTTCGGACAGGCAGGACCTGCAGTTTCAGAGGCTGGGAAGACAGTAGAGACACCAGTTGTGAGGAGAAGCTCTTGGGAAGACCTTCAGAAACAGAGAAAGTAACCGCACTTCCCAATTATATACTATCTGATAATTTTCCCGGTGCTTTCTCACAAGTGTATTTTTTTTTCTTGTTGTGTCACAAGCTTTTTTTTCTTCAGCAGACACTCTTATTTTTGAATAAATCATTAAGCTGCATTTACCCATCCTTAGACTTAGAGCTTTCTGTCCAGTGCCTCAACCAAAACACCCTCCACACTGCCAAGACGTCCTGCATGAATTGTTTCTGATCAGCAGTACAGCTTCATTCGCAGTCAGTGCCCTGAGCACTGTGCCTCCCCGATCAGCCGTTTCAGGCAGGAGCGAAAACACACCCTATCCGCCTATGATATCCTCTTTATTTCCTTGTTGCAGCCCTTTTCATTTCTCCCTGGCTGTTCTCTGACAGCTGCAGCCCAGGCTCCAATCTGCTGCAGGTGGCTCTTTTTGCCCTTCAGGCTTTCTTCACCATTGTGATGCATTAATGAAGTAGAGCTCCCTGTCAGACTTCATCAGCAGTCTTGTGAAGGCAGAATGAAATCAATTCTATTGACCCACTGGCATATTTATAGGCTCCTTCTTTTTTGCTGAGTATGGCAGTTATCACCTTTCCATCCCCATGTTGTGTTTATTCAGCAGAAAGCTAAATCACATCTGTGCACAAGTGGAGCATTAATCAGTAAACGTAAGGCACTCATAAAGTCGGCTGAACCTATCTAATTACCAGAGCTGGGACAGCTCACAGCACCTTCCCCTCAGAGGGGTTTGCAACCCCATCAATCCACAGGCCTCAAACACAGCCCAGCAAGCTCAGGGACTTTTTCTGCTCTCCTCGTGCTAGACAGTCCCCAGAAAGCAGATTTTTAAAGTTTTCCTAGACTTCTTCCTGATACTTCTCTTTCCTCCTACAGAAACGACAACTAACCCCCTTCAGGGCAATGCTTTCTGGTTTTGTTGTTGGATTTGGGTATTTTTTACTCTATCTCTGTTTTCCCGTTTCTTATTACCAAAATTGCTAATTACCAAAATCAAACACCCTCCATGTTACTGGAGTTGGAGTTTAAGTTCATCCTGTATTACTAGATGAAGCATAATACTACACCAATATGGTAATATTTTCAGTAATTATGCATAAACAGCAGAAGTATTTATTAAACTTTGTGTGAAAATAAGTTATGTGTCGTATGCCTGTATGTGATGGAAAAAAAAGATGCTGTCAGACAAAGTTTGTATCATTTTTGATGAAACTCCAAATTTGGCTGCCCAAGAATTCTCTATGGATAGATATATATTAGCTTCTAAAAACCTTCTGACTCAGTCTTGCTTCATTCTGATGAAATGAGAAACTCTTTGAGTTTCAGTTAAACATTTTATTTTCTGAGGTTTTTTAATGAGCATCATCTATGCTATTAATGATACAGNGGATTTAAAAGTGGAAAATCTCCAAATCTTTAAAAAGGGAAGTGTCATCTTCTGGGGATATTTCCAGGCAGTAATCTTTTCTTTGCCCAGTTCTATATTCAACAGTCAAGAGGAAAATCTTGGAGGTAGATTTTGCCAATCATATAAAAATCTATGGAGTAGTTAAAAGAACAGATCAGTTTCAAAGAGAAAACTGGCTTATTTTAGCAATATGCATTTTAACAAAACTAAATCTAAGAATCAGGATTATAAATGGTATTTATAAGAAAGAATAGCAGTTAAGGAAAGAATTTTGGGGTCAGGACAACCAACACAGTGTTCATTGCAAGACAGGATATGGCCCTTGACTGAGGGATCAAGGGAACATCAGTTAGAAAGTGAGAGTGGTTTATACTACAGTGACATAATTAGCAAAATCCTCTAACTGGTAATGGCTTCTAAGTTTATCATATGTGAGAATGTAAAAGCAGAGCTCCGAGAACTGTTGCATAGAAAACCTTGATCACTATGAGAAACTAAAGTACTCTCTTTAGCATATACTATTCAGAAGAAATATGAGCATGTAATTACTCAAAGAGAATGTAGATTTCAGATCTAGTAAAATTATTTATCAAAGCAGATGAAAATATAGCAAGAGGCTGAACGTGGTCACTTCTGCTGAATCAATGCACTATTGAAATAACATCTAAGATCATTTTAAAATAAAGGAAAACAACAAGTGAGAAAAGTTACCTGGATTTGCATTGGTTTCTTTGCCACTTATTTAAACCAAGATAGCATATCGTCCAAAAACAGATACCACATTTCAGCTAAAATCTATTGAATTTGATAGAGAAATCATTTTGTTTAATTTTAGGTTGGATGATTTTATATCCAAGTAGGTAATAACTCAGATCCTTGGGGGGTGGCCTTTTCCTACTGAACAATGATCTGTCTTCATGTCCGCTAATGGGCCTCACTTGAACTCTCAGAAATTTTACCAATGGCAAAATGGATAATTAACAATTTAGGGGCATAACTGTGTTATTAAAGGATATTATTAGGCCTGGAAGGACATGGCTGAGAAATTCATATTCGTATCATTAGGATACAGGTTAGTAGGGACCAGTCACAAGAATCATGTAAATTGTACACAGTCAGAAATACAAGAAAATCAAATGTAGGATACTGGAATAATTATTTAATGGATATCCAGTCTTCTTTAATTTACCTGACAGCAGTTTTAAGGAAACCCATGGTTCTAATTGTGGAGCTAGAAACACAGAAAAATTCTGATCAACATCTTTATTATTTCTGTATTGAGATGAACTCTTGGCTCTTTTCATCTGAAGGAATGCATGAGCTCAACTTTTCATGAACTTTTTCTGATTAACATATTGTTTTAGCCACATATTCATAGTTTGTTGCTTTTTCCGGAAAGTATCACTGAAATATAGTCAGAAAATACCAGATGAGCATGCTCCATCTAAACCTCCCTTCCAAATACCCATTGCTGGGAATTTAATATTGATAGATTTATATAAGAGTTTCTCACCATTAATGTTTATTTAACAGGTTTTATTTTGTTTATCCACAGGACAAAAGAGTGGTCTTGCCCTTGAATTACACTAGTTCAAGTGATTTTTCAGACTTCAGTTCTGTAAAAAGCTTACATATTGCCTTATAAAGGTAAGATAGAAATCCAGATAAGCCTTTATTTATGGCATCTGAAATCTTTCAAATGCAATAGTCTATTAAGTATGAATTTACAAGACTTTATTATCTTATTGTGAGGACTAATATTATTCCAAGAAAAGCCAAATGAAACTAGGAGATCTTCCTCTGGGATCTGAGTACTTAAAAGAAGCTCATCTTGTATGAGGAATTGATTATGCTGTGTTGAAACAAAATGAAAAAATCAAATAATGCATATATTTTCTGTTGGGAAAAAGAACAGCTGTTTGCAAGCCGCCTGTGATCTCAACATCCATGTCCTCTACATATAAGATACTTTGGCTGCCTGCTCCCACTGGTGAGGGTCTGTTGAGCAGTGGAGAAGATGTAACCCAAGATTGTTTATGTTTCCTTTCCTAGCAGATAATAGAGGGAGACTGTGTCTACATGAATGTGTATAGATACAACTACAGAATCAGAACCACGGAAAACTGTTTGCCATCATATTACTATGCAATACAGCCACCACAAAACCAGCAAAGACCTCTGTTTCATTATAAAGTTTCCCGAAGGCAATGTCAATTAATTCAGCCTTCAAACAGTGAGGATGTCAGGGAGGCAGAGAAGGCTCCAAGTGAAGACAACTATTTCTAGGAATCTTCATTTCTCCATAGATCTAAGTATCATAGAACCATAGAACCATTAAGGTTGGGAAAAAAACCTTTGGATGATGAAATCCAGCTGTTAACCCAGAACTACCATGTTCACCTCTAAACCATAATCCCAGATGCCACATCCACACATTTCTGAACACTCCTAGTGACAGTGATTCCACCACTTCCTTGTGCAGCCTGATCCCACATTCAGTAAAGAAATTTCTCCTAATATCAAACCTAAACCTCCCCTGGCTCAATTTGGGGCCATTTACTCTTGTCCTGTCATTGTCACCTGCAAGAAGAGACTGACCCCCACCTGGATGCAACCTACTTCCAGGATGTTGTAGACAGGGATAAGGTGCCCTTTAAGACTCCTTTTTTGCAGGCTAAACAATCCCAGCTCCCTCAGCTGCTCCTCATCACATTTGTCCTCCAGACCCCTCACCAGCTCCCTTTCCTTTCTCTGGACATGCTCCAGCTCCTCAATGTCTGTCTGTAGTGAGGGGCCCAAAACTGAAAACAAGAGTTGAGGTGCAGGCTCACCTGGCTGAGGGCAGGTCTGAGTACAGTCCATATATCCAGATATGCTACAGCTTTGGTGTTGGAAGGAATCCTTCCAATGCACATTTTCAGAATAAGACCACTGAAGAGTTGCTGAGATCAGGCACTATTTCCTGATCTCACAATTCCCAGCTACCAAGAGAAGGGTGAGTGTATATATGCAGGTGCCAACATCAGCTCAAATGTTTTTTGCCCTGCTGCCTCCCACTTTCCAACATGCTCTGGAACCAATGAATTCAACAGCTCCCCTCTTCCCTACGTGGTTCAACAGACTGGAGACTTGGAGGGTGTTTTATTTGTCCTCATTTAATTATTTTGTCTCTGCCTTCTGTCTTTTAAAAAAATGTCAGGGGAAAAAAAAAACATTAGAGGGCTCATAATTCTCATGACCAGATGACTCGATTTATCCTGTCAACACTCATTTTATCTTCAGCAAGACAAACATGTTGTTAGTATCCTACAGAGAGTTTGCATGTCCTTGGCTCAGAAGGTCTTGTATTCCTGTTGGCCCAGTGGCTGCTCTGCCCAATGCATCCTGGTTGCTGTTACTGGATACAGCACCTTATTATAGCTCAGCATCTTTCACAGAACCTTCCAAAGCCCATAAACTTTAACACTGCTGTTATTGATATACATACTTCCCGTAACATCAGCTCTTCAAAGGACAGCTTTTCTTCAATGCCATGCTGACTGACCTACAGAGTCAGACTGTTGCTGAGGCAGTGAGGGTTAATGCTATACGAGGTATTTTGACTACAGGGGGGAAAGGATGGGGGCAGAAGGGATGCGAAGAAGAAGAAGCAGAGAGAAGAATAGCAAAATTTGACAAATGCTTTTCTCAGCATTATGTCAAACATGTTTACAGAACTGCACAATTAATAAAAAAAACCTGCACTAGAGTCTCTAATTATTATTCCACACAGGGCGGAACACTCCTTCATTATCCCTTTTTGAATTGATTGTGTACATCAAACAGTCAAGATATAAATAAAATATGCCTGCATGCATAATACCCTCACATTAAAGCAGAAGGCAATTAACCTATGATTTTTCATTAATTAAATTAAAATAGCCCTCTGAAAATGTCTCAAATCAAAACAAGTTCCTTACAGAGTACTTTTTTCTTTCTATGATGCATAGACCCTGCTTGCAAAATCATTGGTCCAACGAAATCAGAATTTCATCAAAGTCTACCAATTTTCTTCTATGCCTCCATTGTTAAAAGTGCTAATCCCAAATACAATATTGATTTTATTTTTCAGTCATTAAAATAATATTTACTAATGCTCATTCACTATTTAACATATTGTTTGCATTTTATTTTTGCTAATTATATTGATGTGCTTTGCACAATTACTGCACGTATTGATCTGATCAGAAATTTGGCAAATAAGATTTAAAGAGAGGGTCACTTCTCTCTTAAAATTTATATAAATAATAATAAACTCAGTTAGTGTAAGGTTTTTTTAGTGCTTTATCTCCAGTAAACTGAGTTTAGTTTATTTTGCCACAGAAAGGTAGGAGTCAGTCTTTAGGCTTTTTGCCACATACACAAACATATTTCTTTTCAATCATTCTATTCAGATAGATTGAGTTGTACTAAAGACACCTTCAGATGTCTATTTGCTTTGTGGATTATAAGCACACATGACTGTAAAACAAAGGGAAGACATACTTCAGCAAAGAATACACACTGGATGATAACAAAATGTCTATTGCAAAATCGCTGCTTCTAAGATATGTCCACTTGCATTCCCCAGATATAAGGGACAACTATGAAGGTCATAGATCTCAATGGAAAACCTAATTGAGTTTGGTCTTGTGAGGGGTTTTTGGTGCTTCCTTGTGAAACCTGAGGATAGAGAATTTTAGATACCTCCAGTTATTTATAAAGCTTTGATATTAGGAAGCCAGGAAATAAACTACCTCTTTGTTGCCTTGTAAAACTAAATTTTCAGACTCTAGAAGTATTGAATTCTGTGTCTGTCTTAAAAGGGGAAAAGAGCTTTTCAAGTACAGAATATATGAACAGTGGAGCTTCAGTAACAGCGTGTTTCCTTTAAGTCAGAAATCACTTAGAGCTTTTTAAGAACTCTGTAAAAATTTTGAATTTACAAGACATTGGTTGTTTAATAAGCATAAAAATGACTTGCTACATTGCCAGCATTAAAAGCCAGCCTTTGGAATGACAATTTCTTTGGTACAGATCGTACATGCCAAGGTAGCAGTAGCAGGAAAATGTCATGTGCCCTTTCTTATGTGTTGCTGAGCACCTGGAGCCTATGGATGAAAAAGAGATTGGGGAGCATCTACTGTAGGGAGGAACATGTTCCACATTCCAGCACACATGTGGAAAGTTGTATACTGAATCACAAAAACGTGAGGACAAATATTTTGTTACTTGTGCATTTTTAGCTATCACAAAAGTGGAATGTTTTGCCTGAGGGAAGGGAATAATCTTGGTTATTATTCCTTTGTCCAGAAAATGAGGACTATATTAACCTCACTGGATGCTGTGAGAAGGCACAATTCAAATGCTAAAACAATGAGTTAGTAAAGACCATCAGTCCTTCTGCTGAGTCACAAGTCCTCAAGTTAGACTGGATGACAGACTCTTCTCAGTCTTTCACAGACCATGCAAGCCTCAAGATTTTCCCTTTCTACTAGGGAGGATCATAAATAGCCTCAGAGCCTTCAGCACTGCTTTCTCTTCCTCCACTTCTCAGCTTTTGGAAGGTAATATCCAGCCAGGGCTTTTCTCTACTGGTCTAATTCCATCCATATGTCAATAGCTTGTTCACTCATATATATTTTTGTGTGCAACATTTGTGGTGTGTCCCTGGAAGGAATCCAGATTAAATGGCCAAGATCCCTAATCCTGATCAAAGTAGGCAAATAAAAGGATGAAATAAGTCAGGCCTATTTTTTCCTGACAACAATACAGAAATTATTTGCACTTTATGTGTTTCCTATTTGAGATTTCATAATTTCATGAGAAATAACATTCAGAAATTTCACAGGAAGAACTGAATTTTCAGCTACTGATTTTCTTCTAAAATGCTCCAAATGATTAGCAACCAAATTAAACTCAAAATAACCCTGCTTCATGTGTATTTAGCTCTGAAGATAACTACTTCTAAACCTGAAAAAATGTTTATGGGCATAAAAGCTTGTCTGTTTTTTCCAACTGTATGATTGTTCTAATAATAGACCTGACTTCTCCCACAAATCTTAAATAAATAGTTATTCATTATTTCATGAGAGTACAATTGATATATGATTTTCTTTTTAAACCCATTTCCTTCTGTAAGCAAAAAAAAATAAATACAAACTCTCACCAGGTTACAGTAGAGGCCCAGTTGGAAAACTAATCATACTACCCTCATGTCTAAAAAAGCCAGCCTATTCCTAAGCTTGAATTCTTCCACCAAATTTAAAATCAAATATATAAAAAAAAAGAAAAAAAAGTTTTAAGAAGCATAATGTGGTAGAATTTGGGCAGAAAACCCTAAAAACACTTCCTTCCCTTTATAGAAGGTATTTTGTTTCCTCCTACAAAAGTTCTACGAGATATTCATTCATCTTTCTCGTGGAATACAGCTTTCAGCTCCTGAACTGTCTTGGTAATTTCATTCCTAACAAGTAAATTGAGTTATTTCCTTCCCCCAAATGTTATCTGCTTGTGTCCTTCAGCAAGAGGAGCCGCCAGTGCCAGAGAGGAGCCATAGATCTGTTCCAGGCCTTTGGCTGAGGCTTTCATGCTTGGTAACTGACCATTCCTACAGAACATTAAAAATGGCTACATACCTCCATCCCACAGTCAAAATGCACACAGTATTCAGAGTAGATTACATTACAGATGCCAACTTTTGTGGGGGAAAGAAAAAAGATTACAGACTATTTTTTTTCTTCAGTCAGATAGAGTCCACTTACAGGCTCAGCTTCATCTCTATACCTATGCTATAAATATGATTAGGCCTGGGAAATATCCCCTGTGGATTAAGGGCTGAGCTTATGGAACTTCTGAGGGATTTGGAAAGAAAATGTTTTTTGTGTTTATAAGTTCTAGGAATTATTTTTTAACCTAGACAGGAAAGATTCAAGTGAGGGCAGAATGGAAAGGCATATGCTGCCATTACAGGTAATCTTTAAGGAAAAAAAAGAAAGAAGACCAAACTCAACAGCAACTTTTTGAGCAGGACATGGAATGAATTAACATTTTTCTTTCAGTAACCTGCAGTTTGCATTTCACTTCCTGTAATGCTTTCTTCCTCCCATCAGTTTCAGATCTTCTTTTGATCTACTCTTTCCCTTAAAGAAGCCAACTTGAGAAATTGTATTTGATACAAGCTTATGACATGTAAGTATCTTTTAGGAGTGAGGGAAACCAGTTGAAGGCCAGTGCCTCAGACACCATAGGTGTAAATGAGTGTGTTATTCTTGTTCAAAAAGAAATGGAGACTATCACCTTTAGTCCAAGCATGTGAAGACTTTTGTGCTTTTCATGAAATAGTAGGGAAAAAACCCTATAAATTACCCAAAATATAGGCAATTTTCTCACTCTTCTCCCCATTGCTCCAAGAATAAAGATCTTGTAAAAAGATATATATAAAAAAATTGCATTGCTATCCAAATGCACACAGGGTAACTCTTTCTGGCTTCAAAATACTCCCTCACCAGACCCCCAGAGGATTTGCATAAATACAGAAAGTGGAATTGGCAACAGCTGTGGTGTCATAGACCATCACATGGATTCCAATGATTGTCACCTAAACAGACAAAAAAAAAAAAATTCTTATCAAATTCAGAAGGGAGAAGGTGGGGAGACTGCTTGACATTTTGCCTTAACAGAGCAATGACAGCAGCTTTGCCCAGAGAAACTCCAGTGCATTGAACAGCCAGGGTAGGCTGACAAATCACATCCAAGGGCATTACTGGCACGAGATTTCCTTTTTTATGTCACAGCTTAGGATATCTCATATGAATTAAGCATTTTAGCAAGTTTTTGAATTACAGATAGGTAACTGCATTGCATTTCATATATTATTTTATAGATTGGAAAGAAACAAGAAATATAACATAGACTGAGGACACTGGTTACACAGAATTTCCTCGGGTAGGAGTCTGAAGATATGCCATAAAATTCCTGCTGTTTTTCCAAGGCCAACAGGAGCCAGGAAAATAGCCACCTTAAACAGCTGCCACCACAAATCATTTCTGTAAAATGTGGTAGGGGAAAGCAACAACATAAACACCAATACCTAAATAATTTTTTTAGTTGTAAATATGCGTAAAAATTAAACAAAATTATGTGCAGGACTATCACAAAGGCACGTCCAAGAGCTTCCCAGATAAACAACTGACCCCAGCATCTGAGAAACTCAGGCACAATTTCAGCTCAAGGACAAATTGCTGCCAACTGGACAGTTATTCATGTAAAATTTCCATCTACAAGCACTGGACTGGATTTACTATTAAAAAACAAATAATGGATCACAGGCATTTCTTCATGCTACCCTTATGTCATGAGAAGGAGAAGAAAAACATAGATATGAAAGTGTTCTACTATGAATAGCCTGAACACAAGCTCTCGTCATCCTGCTACTTGTCAAGAGAGGAGAAAAGAAGTAAACACTAATTTAAGTTAGTCTAAACTGCCTAAATAAAGAAGTAAATAGATATGATTCCAACAAACTGTGCATTTATTAGCTCTGTCATCTGAAATCAATGCATTATCTGCCTCTACAGTTTGAGAAAAGCAGAAGTATAGGATTACAAATTACAAATTCAGCTCGTGTAATGAAACAGATATATCGTGTCTTTCCCACAAAGAAGGATCGTGATGGAATTCAAAGCTGTTAAATGAGCTCAGTTCTTGTCTCACACTCTAAGGATACACCTCTAGTCTTTGTTCAGAGCAGGTCTCTTGGAAGATTTGAGTGCTGACTTCCATAGGACAGTTTCTAGCCCATGTTAGAGTGCAGCCAGGTTATGTTCTGTGTATTTACACTGGAATGGAAGGGTGGTCCAAGCAACAGAAATATTGCTTTATGCAGCAGTGTGCCAGTACTATCAGCTGACACTACATGAATGAGGAATAAGAGGCACAGTGAGGTACTGACAGTGGCGGAGTATCTCACTGTGGAGAGCTCTGCAGCTTATCCTAAACAAACAACTTGCATGCAAATAGTATGGGAACTAAACTATTCTGGTCTCGGAAGCCACAGAATCATAATGCTGAGTTGGAAGGGACCTTCAAGGATTATCAAGTCCAATTCCTGGCCCTGCTCAGCATCATCCCCAAGAGCAACACCTTGTGCCTGAAAGTATTGTCCAAAACTTCTTGAACTCTGTCAGGCTGGGGCCATGACCGCTTCCCTGGGAAGCATGGCCAGCTTTAGCAGTATGGATGCATGCTAAATGGCACAGAGCTGAACCTGTACTCCAAAGAGAAAGGAAATTATTTATCTCTCAAACTGCTGCCATGACTTTAAAATCCAGTACTCCAGTGGGCGTCTCTAAAATAATTTAGATTGCTCTGAATGTGTAACGTGATTTACGGTAAGTAGATTCTCTGGAGGTGAATAATTTTGCACAGAGCTTCTGCAGAAGAACACTGCCACTAGAGTTCTAGGGGAGCAGGCAGCTGACAGCACACAACCCTCTTTGGCTGCAGCAAGGGACCAAGAGGGGAGGAACAAACAGCTGGAGGGAAAGAGACTGTGAAGCTGGAAACAAACAGACTAGAATCTCTCTCTGTTGTGACAGATCTGCTATAGGACATTTCTAATTTTTGTCCTGAGCTAAGCACTGCTGCCCCCACCACCTCTAGAGGTTTCCAGGTCTTTGCTGTGCTGGTGCAGGACTAAGCACAACTGCAGCCTAACCTATCACCATGGTGGGTTTGGGTGGAGGAGAGACACCCGTTTTTAACAATCATGCTTGGTTTAATATCAGCTGTACCTAAGGGGCAAGATTGCAAGCCTCAGTACTGAGGAGCACAGGCAGATTCAGGCCCCAGGGTATCATACATGCTCTGTGACCTAAGCCTAAAACACATCCATAACACAGTAGCTGCAAGGGTCATTTCAGTCTATAAGCAAGAAAGGAGCAGCTTTTATGAAAACATGCCGGGCAGACAACAGCCCTCCCCCACTCCTTAGCTTTTTTGTGTTGTTCTTTACTTTGCCTTGCATGCAAATATAACAAAACACAATCCAAGGCTCTGAAAATGTAAATACCTAAAGGCATTTAAAGTGTACAGTCATTGCTTATGCCATGGAGGCAGTGTAAGAGGGCTGTGCTCCCTATGGAGCCCTCCAGCACCTGTGTGCTGGTTCCCATGGGCAGTCTGAGGGAGTTTCAGGGCTTCATTCCCCCAGTCCAGACAGGCACAAACAGTAACCTTGTGTTCACAGAATACTTGCTCCACTCTGTTCTCTGACAGAGGAGCACAGAGTTTTCCAAGAAAGAGAATTAAATTTTTCCCTCTGCAATGGAAAGGTCCTTGGGCAGGAAGGCTGTCTCAGACCCTTTGTTATGGCACATTTCAGCTTGGGGTTGTTGTTGGGTGAGAATGAACGTGTCATTCTGTCTCATTTGCCCTGTGAAAATCAGCTTCTCAGCTGACTGTGCTTGATATGTTTAACCACAACAAAACATTATGTTCCAGAAACAGTGGGGTCTCCACTTTGATTCAGGGGTTTTTATTCTTTAACTGAATTTTCAAAAAGCATACCATGTCTGTGCAAAGGTGTGTATGCATGAGGGCTCTTCCTAGACCAAGAGGAACTCTTCTTGAGGTATTCTTCTTTACCTTCGCAGCAGAACTTTTAAAGGACATAGGAGGGCCAAGCTGGCAGCTGCAAGTACTGAAGGGAAAGGATTTTGCAGTAATTACCATGTAAATGTGTGGAGAAGAGTACAGTTTGTGCCCATTGGCGATGGACAAAAAAAAATGTAGCTCAAAGATGTCCTGCAGAAGAGACCTTTACCATGTGGTTATAAGACTGGACTAGAGTCTGTAGGCAGGCTCAGCCCAAAACCAAATGCACAAAATGGAAAGCGCCTCAATATTTTCCACAGTTACAGGACTAGGAAGGGATGTACCTGTGTGAGTGTAAGCAGGAGCAAGAACTATGGGAAGACAAAACAGGGATAACAGAGGCATGGAGAACAGACATAAATCTGTGATTCACTGACACAGACAGTTATTGTAATAATGTTTATAGGAGGTAGATACAGAGTGAAATAAAGGCCATCTGAAACACAAAAATAGGGAAACCTTATTAAAAGGATTAGACAACACTGAGAGGAGAAAAAAAAACACCATGAAAAGACACATACTATTTTTGTAGAGCGACCGCAGTTTGTAAAGAGTACTCATAAACCTGAGAAACACTAAATAAACATGTTCTGGGATCAGTCAGGTGTTAAGTTTTGATTATTTTTTTGAGGAGAAAGATCCTATTTTCTCCATGAGATGTTAGCTCACATTACTCAAATATAAGCCTGCTGACCAAGATTTTTTTTTTTCCTGATAAAACAGAATTTCCCAGAGAAAAAATTCTGTCTGGATCTTAATAATGCCTTCAGGATATTTCCCATGCTTATGTAGATTTTTCTACAGCAGCAGCAACCAAATGCAACATAAAACTTCTGGTCTTGCTGTGTTATAAATAATAAGTGCAAGTCATACATATATAATTCCATACTACAGCAATTGTTTAGGGCTTCTGGGGGGGAAAAAAAAAAAAGCGAATCCAAAACCAAAAAATAAACAAGAAAACCCTTGCATCAAATGTCATTAACTATCACTGCAGATATAAGCCATCTAAGTCTAAAAATTTCTTCACCACCTTGTGAAAATGCTACAAGCTCCAGGTGAAACCAGGAGCTCCATTTATGGGTAATAGATACCACTTCAGGCCAAGTTTAGGCAGAGAAGTAATGACCAGCACGAAATAGCAAATCATAATGAAAAGTGCATTATTTTCACAGAGGAAAATATCCCAGTATCTAAGGATAAAAAAGGTTTAAATGTAAGCAATAAATAAACCAACTTTATCCAGTGTTCAAAGCATCAGGCTAATGAAATTAAAGGATCGTTCACTAACTTCTAGGAGTCCATTCAAAAACTAAGGGTTTGGCAGAATTAAATACCTCACTGACACATAAACATACTTCCTCAGCCCTGCTCCATTTAGTTCCTTAAGACAAGGTCATATGTAAGATGTCTAGATTGCTTGGACTCAGTCAAGAATAATTACTTTATTCTTGGCCAAAATTCTTTAAAACTTAATCTGGCATGCTGTCTTCATGAAATCCCTTATGGCCATCTGTTGAAACGAACTGAAGTATTTTCCAAGGATGTATATAATGCAGAAGCAACACTTACAGGGTTAAGATCATAAAAAGCTGTAAAAAAGAGAAAGGCACACAAATGTGTGCATTAACTGGTGCGACATGGGGTCTGATTCAGCCTGCAAAAAGACATTCAGAGGTGGCAGAGAATGATAACAGGAAATCAGTAACATACACAGCCAGGACTACAGCTCCTTCATGGCAGAGTTCATGTATTAGAAGGATTGGAAAACAAAGTGTTGCTGCTTTTTCTTCTAATGCCCAATTTATACCAAGGACAAGCCCCCATCAGAGCAGCCTGTAAATTATTTATTATTTTTTCTATATCTCATTGCTCATTCTTCTCTCTGGAAAAGGAAGCACCTCTGGGTTCACGTGCTGTATGCTTTTTTGAAAATATTTTGTGGTTTATGGTATTTAAAGGGGTTTTATAGTATTTAAAGTTATTTTATGACTCATGGTGTTGAATGTATGAAACTATTTTTCAACTACAACTCTCCTTCCCACATTTTTTTGAACAAGCTGACTTACCTTTTAGATGCACTTAGAAAAAACATCATGCTTTCCTGACAGATCCTAGGCAAGACAGCAAATTCGGAATGAAACCAGTGTAAGGCAGTCATACATTCTCATACTTGAAATTTATGCTCAACTAAGCAACAAACAGTGTTAAATTTCTTCCAAATAGTTGGACATATTTAGCTGCTTCTTTTGTTTGAAAATAATTCACTGAAAGATCCAAAGCTTTGCAGATTTACTTGTCAATAAACATTAATCTGCAAATGGTTCATGGAAGCATCGTGCAGCCAATGGGTGGCTCACAATCTGTTTATTGCTCCTATTGCCTGGTAGCTGTTATCACTGCAACTGCTTTCTCATACAATGACTCCTAAAGAGCTTCAAAAGGCCACCAAACAGTTTAATTCAAATATCCATGCAAAGCCACATACCATGTTTGCTTCCTGCTAACACCCTTCAGAACACAGATCCACTCAGCAAATATTGATGGAGACAGGAGAGCTGTTTTTGAAGCATTTGCCTAAGGCCAAAAATTTCAGAAGTGACTAATTATTTTGCGTACTACATCTTCAGTGCTTCCCAGACAGACACCTGCAAGAGATCTGTGTATAGAGTGGTGGCAGTTCCCAGTAATTCTGGGTAAGACCCTCTGAGAATATCTCCAGGTGGACAGACAACAGTTCAGGTGTTCAACATACTTTTGAAAATTCTAGTTTACTGTGGGGTTTTCCTTGTTGTATGTTTTTGGTTTGGTTTGTTGTTTTGTCGGTTTTTTTCCTAACAGAACTTGAATGCTTTCTTCACAGACATCTTATCTTGATTTATAAGATTTCCATAACATAAGATTTTGGGGTATCACCTTTCAGTTGTAATTAAAATCAGATAACACGTATCCGATTTTTTTTCCTTGGGGACAGAAAATTTATGGTAAAAAGAAAAAGGAAAAGAGGAGAAAGGGGACTGTGCATATTAAATGACAGGGAAAACTCTCAAATTGCCACAGTTATAACATTTACATTTTTCAAGGTCATGTGTCAAATACAAATGAAATAATGAACCTTTGCTGGTCTGTGGTATCTCATGTCAGGCAACTTAGGCATCAGCATCAATGCAACATCTTTGATGAACTGCACTTCTGTGTCCTGCTGCTCTAACCTGGAAGTCAAAAAGGTAGCAATTAAGTTTTCTAAAAAGGAGCAGGAAAAACAGGAAAAAATGGGGATAAGAGCTAACTGTATTCTTAATTGTGGAATAGTTATTTAATACCAAAGCAAAAGAACTAAAAATGTGCAGACTGAATGTAAATGCAAGGAAAAAGGATGATAATGAAAAGGTTGGATAGGCTGTAGCTATGAGACTCACATCCGACCCATGAGATATTTCAAGAAAGCAATAAGGTGGGAGTGTGGGGGGAAACATTAGAGGTGAAGGAGCTGTTATTTACAATCCTATGATAGAGTGCAATGCAAAAAAANAAAAAAAAAAAAAAAAAAAAAAAGCATCAAAACTATTCTTTCAAAAGACACAAGACTGTATGAAAAAACCTCCCCAACTTGGATGATTTATTTTATTCAAAACTATGTCACTGCAGTGAAATCATCAAGTTCCTTCTAGAAAGGCAACTTATAGTTAACTATATACTGCAAAGGAGGCTGTATATTATAATCCAATTTAGGATATGCTATATTGTATCATTAGAGAACAATTTTCACTTTTTAAAGCTCCAAACATCTTAATGGGTTTAAAACACATGCCTCTTTTCCTTTTCTCCCCTCTCAGCACGCCATAAAATGAAGCTATGGGTAGTATTTCTGTTCCATGTGCCTTCCTGGGAAGTATATGTTACTGAAAATGAAATGGGTGACTCCTGAATTGTATATGTTACAGTCATATTTTGAAACCAGTCATTTCAGGGAAAGATTAAAATTTTCAGCCATTTCACAAAATGGCTGTTTCATTCAGTTATTCTGTGAAATAGGAGAAAGTTTAATGAAGTTTGGGAAACAAGTAGAGAGGCACCATGTGAAATGCCTGATACCTTACAACATGAATTAATTTAAAATGACAACACATGAGGCTTTTATAATTTATTTACTTCTAAAGCCAAATGGACATCTACACTTATTTCTGAAATCTTCCAGTCTTACATGCCAGAACTGAACCTGTCTTCACAACTAAGGTAACAGTATTTTCTCCATTTTGCTTTTCAGTGTTTTCCTCCCTCTGAAGACCGTGCACTACTGAGAGCCCTGCCTGCAAAGCCAGCACTGCCCAGGCTCCTTCATGCTGGCCAGAACAGATGACAAGGGCAGAGGGCAGTATGTGGGGCAGGATTGTGCAGGAAGTGGTTGGCAAGGTGTCTTAAAAATGAAGGACCAGTTAGCTCATGAGTATTGGTGGATGGAGAATTTGGTGGATCTGGATGAATCCTTCCTGAGACAGCTTGAGCTACAGGAATTGGTCCAACCTTTAGTTTAGTTTAGCAGTGCTTCCCATTTGATTGCCTAGCATGGTATCAGGCGTGGGGAGCAGTGTGTCTGCTGGGGATGTGGGTGCACCAAAGTCAACAGAACGAGCACCAAACACTGATCGCAGATTCTGCTGACTGTGGAGGTGGCTGATGATCCCTGATGATAGAAAGGCAGAGTTGTGTCCACATTTGGGATTGGTGCCAAACCAAGCTGCATACGGTGTGAAGTTTATTCCAGATTGATGGGTCGTGCTTTTGACAACAGGGTAGAGTTAGTCCCCACAGCCCAGTCCTATGAATTATTTCTGGACATCAATGCTAAGAGCATTTGCTTATCATCCCTTTTGAGAAACCCTTGGATTTGTGGATATCTTGCTTTTCCGTACACCAAGCCAAAGAGAGGCCACACGATCTTCATTTCTTGGATGACTTCAGCAGCAATTCCAGTTCTTCTATCACTCTGCAACCCAACCAAGTAGGGTTACCAAGACCCAACCAAGAGCTGCCAAGTAGGAGAAAAATACTGAAAAACTGAAAGGCTCTTTCTGGTTCCCTCTGAGGTAAGGGCTCAGAGAACAAAAAATCAAAGAAGGGGATCTTGATACACCATCACCTCCCTGAAATTGCCTTGAGATGAAGGTTGTAGACCAATAAAGTCAGCCTGGCCTCTGATGAGTATCCATTGCTCTAATGGTCAGTTTTATAGCAAGGCCATTAGTCAAGGATTTTAGCACCCGAAACAGAAAAATCTTAAGAGCTCAGCAGTCTGTACTTTGATGTTTGCATATTCAGATGATAAATGCTTTGTAACAAAAGCGGATAACAGTTCTTGCTTTTCTGACAGTATTATACCTCTCTCTATAATGCTTCTTTAGTCCAGTGTTTTTTGATTAGCTGCTTCTTGTCACCAGCCACAGAATTTCACACCTATGAGCAGTGGAGGAAATATAGAAGAACTAACCAGCAACTCCATAAACAAAGAAGAGACAAATTATGATGAGAGCAGAACAAAAAAAATAATAAAGAAAAGAAAAGAGAGGGGAAAAAAGGACTGTTTTTTCAAACTTACTATACAAGCAAGTAGTGCTCAAGTCTTGAATTGAGTTTGGAATCTTGGCTTGCCTTTTCGATCTCAGCAATAGCTGTACTATATTTTTTCCTTTAGTATCAAGCTCTTCGGACTCTTCTCATACTCTTTGTAAAGTCCTTTTCTGAAGCTACTTTTAAAACCCAGAGTCATCTCCAGCAGTCAGTGCAGAAAAAAGCAAAAGGATCCTTATCCAATAACACCTCTTTTCACAATATGCCTGTTATTGGGTGAAACAAACAGTCAAATAGTCTGGCGGAATATGTGACACGTCAGTCACTTCACGGAACGCATGAAACTTTTAGTCATTTTACCAAATGAGTGACTGAAGGAGTCATTTGCAAAATGACTGAAAATTTCAGTCATTTCAGGAAATCACCAGTTTCATGATACTCCTAACGCACCATTCGCAGAAGGGAAGGCTCAGGCTGGGAGCGGGAAGCGGATTGTGTTCTTCAAACCCCCTCTTGTGGCTGTGGAGAAAGAACAGCGCCATGAAATACCGCATTTTCCTGTGATCTTTTGTCTAAAGACTGCAGTGATTGTTGGGGAAGGAAGGAGATGTGAGACACCTTGTTTTATCCGGATGCTAAAATTCTTCCATGAAAATCTCTGTCAGTGGAGGTTTTTGGGTTTGTTTTTTTTCCTCAATTCTTAAGCAATAGTACATGCAGTTTGAGCTAGATACCTCTGCAGAGATCCAGAACAAAGCAGTTGCCAAAAAGGTTCCATATGGATGAATCCACGGGCTATTTTATGTGACTATTTAGTTTTACTATAGCTGTATCTGTCTATATGAAAGTAAAACCTTCATTTTGTTTTCTGCAAAGTATTTTAAAACTGCATGGCCTTCAGGTAGAGCTAAAACAAGATGAAAGTGTCCAGAGAACACTTTCTTAGCAGATAGTCAGCAGTGAAAGAGCTTTCACAAATGCAGGTGAGCAGCTATTCAAATCCAAGCAACTTTGAACAAAAGCTGTCCTCAAGGCCAAACTCCTTGCTTTCCTAAGTAGAAACCGAATAATTGATCTTCTGGTCTGGATGGGACTGAAACAACGGGCTGATGTTGTACATGCCATTGTGAAGGGTGGGCAGGGTAAGGAGAGAGGTGAAGGGAATTAAGCAAGAATTTTAGAGTTTAGAGTAAACCACAAAGTGCTTTAAAAAGAGTGATGCAACTGATGGCAGAATTTTTTTTGTCAATATCATATATCTGCAGTGCTTCCTTCACACTGGCTTTGAGATGCTGCTTGTTGAGGATGCGTTTGCAGAAATAGTACCTTACCTCAAGCCCCTGTCAAAAGGATAATGCCAGGCAGAGAGCTGAAGCCAGCAGATCAGATCTTTACTTGGTTTGGAGCCACTCAGAAAAGATCAGCACAGGTATCCTCTGTAGGACTTCATCACAAAAGCCTTTGGACACCATCAAGGTCTGTAAATACCTCATTTTGCCAGCACTCCCCTCTTCCCAAATACCACACACTTCCCCTTTCTTCCACTATTGTTTCAGGGAATTCTTTTAAATAAAATTTTGATCTAATTTAAGTAAACATTATTTCTCAGCATAACTGCAGCTATTCATTTCTGGTTTTTTCTTTTTTCATTTATTTTAATTTTGTATTTACAGTGATATTGAGAGCCAGTGGATTCATAACTTCTAAAAAGATAGCCTGGAGAAGTCCATAACTGGAGAAATCCATTTTATTTGTACATTATAATCTAGCAGACTGAAAGACTACACAGATCAACTACGAAAGTACTTCATACCAAAACTTAGAGGAAGTGTGTCTGATCTAATGCAAAAGAAAATTATTGAATTGCATCATTTAATAAAGGTTTACATTAGTGTGAAACACCCTGAGAAAATAATAGTTTAAAAATATAAAATGGAAAAAAATTATTTAATCAACAGAAAGGAAACAATTGGTTGTGCTCTCCTTGGGTTTTTTTCCCATTATGTAGGGTGCTCAAAAAAGTGACCATTTTTAAGTTCAATATACTTCATTTAATGTATTAGGGAAATGGCTCAGTGAGTTTCTGCTACACAGATCTGTAAACACTAAACTGAAATTCCTTTTCACATGAAAAATTAGAGAGAATTTTTAGGCTAACATTTTAATATTTCATTTAGGAAATTCAACTACAAAATCAGCTAGAAAACATTATTTTTCCCTAGTTAAAACTGTCATACTTGACAAAAACCACAGTATGAATACTGGCTACACATTCTTTTGACAACAGATACTCCAGCAGTGTGGTTTTGTCCATATCTCTATATATTTAAAGAGCTCAGGGTTTGCTTCCTGGCTCTGGCACAGTTTTAGCAAGTGCGTTAGGTCAAGGCGAGGACTTGTAACAGTGACTCTGAATCTGCTTGAATGTGTCTGAGTTTGAAACCAGTGAAATTCCACTGTGCTTCATTTCAGAATGTCCTGATGTGCCTCAGCTCCCTAAAAATATCTTTCTGGAAGGGAAAATTTATTAGCTCTTGTGAAGTACCCTTATGCTGTGACAACAGGGAACAGACAGGAGGACAAGGGCAAATCAGGACTGGCCCAAAGCTCCTCAGCAGGGCAGGACAAAATGAATTTTTTCCATTCTTCAACTTATGTCGTACTCACAGGTAGTAGCAACACAGCTTCTCCACGTAGCACCCTTCTTAAATAACTTAGGGTATATGCTGACCTAGGGAAAGATCAGCCTTCTTGGAAGGCAGCAACCAGAGCGAGAGTTTGCCACCTCCCCAGATACTTGGGGCACAGCAGCTGCTGTCCTGGTCTGATCCCAGCCCCCTGCAGTCCCTGCTTATCTCTACCACTGCAGGAGGTTTTGTCCTCACAGATGGTTGTGGAGGACCTTGAAATATTGGCTTACACCTTGCCTTGCTTTGGGTGGTGGCACGTTTTGGGGCTTTATAATGACCGGGCACAAACTTTCATGGAACCTGCTATAAGTCTGACTAAAACCTCACACAGCATTAAGCTTTTCCATCCCAACAGTTTTAATTAAGCCAGCCAGTTCATACTACATGTTTGTCACCATTAAACCCAGTATTATTTGCTGAAGTGAATGTAAGCATGCAGAGAAGTCAGGTTTTAGTAATTATTGTTAAAGCATACTATATATATGGCTACTTTATTGATTTCCAATATTTAATATTCCACAGTGGCCAGCACAGATCGAGCTACACTGATGAAAATACTAGTATATTATTCTCAGTTCCTTAGCGGATATTTAAGACTTTTTTTTTACCTAATACTTAAGAAAATCTCTATCCCTAATAAATTAATCCAAGTGAGAAGTTACTTTCAAAGACCACAATATGTTCCTGATATATGATTCAAAAATCAATATGTTTTCAAATGTGACTTGTCTACTTTACTCACGTGCTACTTTTAAAATGTATATTAAGCATTTTGCATCTGTGCTATGTATCAGGTTATTTTGCACTACCAGCTTGCAGAGTTTCATTGTCAGGCCAAGGAAGGTGGGGCTGTTCCACCTGGAGAAGAGAGGATTGTTTGGAATCCTCATAGCAACCTTCTAGTATCTGAAGGAGGCCTACAGGGAAGCCTGAGAGGCAATCAGAAACTGTAGTGACAAGACCAGGGGGAACGGCTTCAAGTTGAAAGAGAGCAAGTGTTGCAGTGTGCATCTGCTCTTGCTTGCCAGCTTCCAGACGCTGGCCAGTGGACAAGCCACACTGCTGCCAAAAGTGAGCCTCTCACCTGTGACTGAGAACATCCATCAGAACATCTCAAACTTCATCAGCAAGGCCGAGAAAGATCTGGGAGACTGGCTGAATGATCTGTTACTGGACTGGGGATTCCCTGGGTGGACTGGGTTTCTGGTTAAGGCTGGACCATTGATTTTGTTTGTTATAGCTGTAGTTTCTATTGCTTTTTGTTTTATTAAGTGCATGGTTTGCAAAATGATTCATAAGCTAATCTCTAATGACACTGCACCCCCTGAAATGAATCGAGTGGGTATGCCTGCAGATCTTGAGGATGAAGTGCAACCAGAACAACTCATCTCACTGGAAGTGGATGAAGATTAAATACTGCCTCCTGAAAGATACTGGCCCTTTCCAATGGAGGAATAGTCCACTGATCGTGAGTGGGATGAAATCTTGTATTTCGAGTATGGGAGTCCCTCTCCTCAAATGCAAGACACCTCCCTTTAAGTAAAAGAAAAGGGGGAAATGTTGCAGTGTGCATTTTGGGTTTCCAAAATGCTGTATGCTTTTGTTATTTGTTTTATAATTTTTTTTTTCATTTTAAAATGGTTTTTTTCTTACACCCCCATGCCCAAATCCCCTGTGGTTTTTCCCTGGTGATGGGTCTTGTCAATCACCCGGTAACCCTGCCTAAAAGCCTGGAAAATTCTGGTGGAAATACTCGGTGATTTGGCAACTTCTCAGGTTCCCTCCTTCTCTTATTAACTTCTCTGTTAAGTGTCCCTTGCTCTGGGTCACACCCCTCCTCTCCTGGATTGGTTCCAGCTACTCCCCTGCTCTGTGTATGCCCCCTGTACTTAAGGTGAGAACAGAGCTCTCCCTCTGCACGTGGGCAGCCCTCTGGGTGGAATAAAGCCTAGTGAAACTCACGGGAGAGTCCTCCTTTTCTTCCACACCGTCCACATTCCGGCTTGAGGTTCAGCCCCAGCGAACCTAAAAGGTACAAGGCTGTACCACTGTGTGCGGACCGGTGAGAGAGCTGGCTGGTAAGCTGCGCCGGACACCTGCACCAGTAAGTTTAGGTTAGATGTTAGGAAGAAATTATTTACTGTGGGGGTGGTGAGGCACTGGAACAAGTTGTCCAGCAAAATAGTGGATGCCCCAAACATGGCAGTGTTCAATGCCAAGTTGGAGGGGACTTTGAGCAACTTGGCCTAATGGGAGGTGGCCCTGCCCATGGCAGAGGGCTTGGAATGGACCAGCTTTGAGGTCCCTTCCAACCCAAAGCATTTTGTGCTTCTGTTGTGTGGTTCAATTGTGCTGAAATAAGCCATTGTGATCACTTTTCTGCAACAGAACATGACAGGTTGGCAATTCTTTCCTTTTACTTTTGCTCACTCCATGAACCAGTTTCTACTAAGTTAAATTAATTTAATTTCTAAAAGACAAATAAGAGGTGGGGTTATAAACCTTTCTGACCTTTCAGCTCTGTGTTTCTGACATTAGTTTGCTAGGGAAGGGATCGGATCCCCCCCATGCTCTTGTTTTCAAGCCTTATTATTATGGGGATTAAATTTCAGGAGGACAGATTTTTCGAGAGCACTTCATTTGGGTTGGTCTCACAGACAGCTGTTCCTGTGAATTCTACCATTGACTTCCACACGAGTAGCTTCTGGTGAAGATGGAGTACATTCAAAACTCCTCCTTCAATTCAGTGTTTTTCACATGGTTTCTGTGACTAGAAGAAGCCAGGCTGTGGGTTCAATACTGTTCACTTGATCAAAGGCTCCAGCATTGGTAGTAACTAGATAACAGACAAGAAAAACTGCAGTGTGGAACAGACTACAGGAAGTAATAAAATGCAGTTTTGGTGTGTTTAAATACAAAAGTGAAGGTGAAAAAAAATTTTAAGGTAAGTCGTCAATTCACTAGAAGATACAATACTTGGTTTTCTTAACCTTTCGATAGCAAGTGAGGACAGCCAGCTGAGAGTTTTTTATCAGCATAGAATTTAGTGAGTTGAGATTTCCCAAATCTAGGTCTTCTAAAAAGCACATCAAACTGACATTATTTGTCTGTCACATCCATTCACCAAGTGAGATCATCTTGGCTTTTTTTTTTTCTAGAAGCTTACAAAAGCATTCAGTCCAGTCATCATATCTATTTCTTCTCTTTTAAGTTTTGCTTCTGTCATTTCCACAGCTTTATGTTGTGACACTTAAAGACCCACACTTCCTCAGAAAATAATGCTTCAAGGTACAAAATGTTTCTTAAAGATCAGTTTTCTTTCAAGCTCTGATGTTACTCCCAGTTGTACCACCCTTCTGTCCTGCCTGCTGCACCTTCAGTAATAGACAACACAGAGAGAATTTGCAAAACATTAGGAAACTAATCACCAGGAACTGGATTTGTCTGACCATAAAGAAAATTCTGAAGAGCTATTTGCTTGGCAAGAAGCAAACAGAGAAGCTGAACAGAGAAGCTGAATAGTTAAAAATGTCTTAAAGAGACCTATTTTTTTAAACTTAATATGTTTAAAATTCACTTTAAATTTTATCACTTTGTTCTTACTATTGATAATTAAGGAATCTAATGCTTTTGAATATAGAAACAATCAAGTCTCAAGTAACAAGAGACCTCTGCTGCAAAACGAAGACTGGAGACTTTACAATGTTCTCAGTCATCTTTCCTGGCAAAGATCATGTACTACCAGAGGGACATCAATTAAAGAAACATGGAAAAGCTGACAATTGGCTTCTTGGCTAAATTTAAAATGTGAAAAGAAGTTGTTTCAGACGATGCCAAAATGGTCACGGGAAGTTTTCTTGGGAAGTGGGAAACAATCAAAAAACGGTGAAAAACTTCTCAAGATTTTTTTATTTCACTCTGGGTCTTTTGTCAAGAAAATTCAACAAGTTTATCACAAACTTACAAATAGTTTTATCTGATCTGCACTTACATTTACAGCCAAGAATTCACTCGAGCAAGAGACATTCATCACCTCTGAGAATAACACGCACCTTTTTTTTCCACGCAGCTTTCCTGAACACTAGTAAGCCATTAACTGCATTTGCTGCTTCCTGCATTCAATTACCAAACACGGAGTGTTTGCCAGACCAGATTTTTCACATGAAAGTATTCAACATACAGATATTTTTTTGTAATCCTTGTCCTATTCTAACAAATAGATCTGTTTTTATCTGAACAAGGAGTGGGTTCCTTGATCAAGGATGAGAAATGCTGTTTCTACATGCTAAATGCAAAACCTTGAAGGATTCAAGATTTGTATCCAAATTATAGCACTCAGACTGATTCTCAAGAGGGCAGAAGTACAGTTTCTTTCCATATTTTTAATTTAAAAACAATACCCATACTGTATAATTGTACTCTTGTTTTTTTTCAGAGCTACTGTTTCAACAGCAGGAGCACTCCAGCAATGACAAATACTTTAAAAAACAATAGGACAGGTACTTTAATTAATTAATGCACTGTTGGAAACAGTTTTGGATGCAGAATCTATGGGGAAAGTTTATGAATATTTTGTCTGAATGGTTCTTCTGTTTTCCAACAATTCTGTAAATATTTTAATACTGTACCAAAAATGATGCATTCCTGATGAAAAGTTAAGAGACAAGAGAAGGAAAAAAAAAGTGTTTTCAACCTTTCAACCAAAGTATTCCCACCCCAAAATAGGAGATGTAGCCTGGGGCCAGGCAACTTCAACCTTGTTAACTGAGCCATGAGCATCCTCTTAGGAATGACTAGAATTCATTGCAGGCTCACCAGAGCCCTGTAATGGATTCAGCATTAGGCTTCAAATGCAAGAGTTGAACTTCATGCGCCAGCAAAAGGCATGGGCTGCAAAACAGGCAAGAACAAAAGCTCTGTGTGGAAACTCCTTCCCCTACATTTAGAAATTGTTTTCTGCTGATTTATTCTTTCTGCAAGAAAAACCATCTCTTTCAGGGTACATTGCCTTCCCAATTCTACCCAAATTAAAGAAACTATCCTGGGAGAGGGGAAAATGCATGGTAAGGTTGAAAAGCTGTGAAACAGTGGTAACATGTTACTGGTTTTGCACTTCGGTTTGCTACTGGTGGTTTTTTATAGGGTTTTTTTGTATTGTTGTTGCTGATGATTTTTTCAAAAAAAGCTTTCTATTCCCATTTCCTTTACTCTCCAAAAAGAAAGAGTTCCATTTTTCAGTCCCTTCTTTGCTGAAATCCAGGGAGGCAGATTTCTGTGTATCTTTTTAACATACCTTGAGCTTTCTGGAAGGAAACAGAATATTCTCTATTAACCTATAATGTGCAGATGGTAAAAAGCCTTATGGTAGCTCTCCTGTTTTCATTTTCAATCTGCTCTGGAAGGGATAATCTGCTTAGTCTCTGATGAGTAGGATGGGAGCTTGGGAGTTCTTACATTATTTCTTGTCCTGCAGGATGCTGATGTTTTACCCTCTGAAATTTTGGAGGGTCTTGCTGAGAGGATTGCAAAACGCTCCCCCAAACCCCATTTTTCACCTGGTGTGACGCAGCACTAAATCAACCCATTTAGGTAAACCTGTTCTCTGAGACCATTCAAGGACTGCCCTGTTCTCAGTCTGACACAATCTGGACCACTTGCTTTACCTTCTTGCCTTAAAAAATAGTAAGAAGCTACACACAACCAGGGACTTTTCTTCAGGAGGCAAGGTACTAAACGTGAATGCTGTAAATATGAGACTCCTAAATCCCTCCTCCTTTTTTTTATACACACAAACACACCCTTCTCCCATATTTAAAAGCATGTGGAGGCTGTTGGCCAGCTCTCTTTCAAGGTTATTTGGAAGGTCTTCACTTTCCCTGATGTCAGCAACCAGACATGAATCACAGCATTCAGTGAGGGAAGGGCTGCCTGTTGGCTAAAGCGTGCCAGAACACTCCTTTCAGACTCACCTAAATCACTGCCACAGTGTCTAATATTAAATCCCAGTGATAAGAAATAGCTGAAATTAAATGACGTGGGTGTCAAAATCAGCTGGATCTGTACAAAGGCAAAACCACTGCACTTTGAGAGACACTGAAACAGCAACACAGGGGAAATCAGTGTGTAAGCTGTCTGACCTCTTATTTTTTCCCCCATTCCTCCCTTACTGTCTTTCTCCTCCAACCCCAAAGGAAGTTAAAAGATGTTTTTATAATGTGGACGATAGAGACGACTTATCTGCATAATGAAGCTGAAAACAGCCTGCTTGTGTTGAAGCTCCTCCTCTGCATGTTACATGCCAGCAGAGATTTGCTGCAAAACAGGAGAGCTGCAATGCAGCATTTTCCTCTGGAACTTTGCAGCTGTATTACAGTTCCAAGCACACCACAAAAAGACTTTTGTTTACAGTATTTAAATTCAATTTAAATGGCAGCTGTTAAAAGTAGGCAGATGAATCACTACACATCCACTAACATTTTAGTGCTCACCCACTCTAAGGCTTTTATTCTTAACTGAATTGCTTCATGTTCTCTTACAATTAAATTTCCTACTGTTTTATCATACTACCTGCCTAATAATTAGTGGTCCTTAATACCTGGCTATTAGCAGTCCTTAATACCCATCAAAAAATAAGATCCCAGGTAAAAAAACAGTCATAGAAAAGCTCAAAATACACAAAACCACTAACTAGGGATAAGAAGGGCAGTACCCTCAGAAGGCAGAGAAACTTCAAGGATAACTTAACATGGAAATCATCTCTTACTTTCCTCAAACACAGCAGTGTCAGTTCCCAACAATGTTCACTATTCTTCTTCCCAAAGTGTACAATGTCACCAGAAGGTCAGTCAGGATGGCAGGATCTTACCTCCAGAAGTCAAAGCTACAAACACTTGATCCCAGGCAGTGAAGTAACTGCAATTCCTCCTTCAAACCCATATTGCTCTAACATAACCTAGCTTGGCAAGACAGGATGTTACAAGGTGATTTCCAAAATGCATCCCAAGCCCCAAAGCACTGTTCCAACTTAGTCATGAATCTGAGCTCCAAATACTCTAGAAAAAGTTAATGTCTTGGTCCAAATTGTCCCCTCTTAGCCCCAACACAGAAGTATTAGTTTAATCCACCAATATTTCCTTTACGGGTTCAAAATATGCTGCAGTTGCAAGGGAGAAGAATAACGGTGCTCTTAGACTATCTCTCCATGGAAATAGTCACCAAACCAGTCAGCATAATTATCAGACTCTGGTGAAGAAAAATCCTGGATGAAAAATATATCAGTGACAATGATAAAATTCAGCTGATGGAAAAACTCTGACAGAGCTCTGGGGGAAAACTATTCCAATACTCTCTCGCTTTTAACATATGAAGATAATTCATATAGAAGAATTATATTTGCACAAGGCTAGTAATAAGAAATCTCAAATTGGATTTCTGCTCTGGTTTTTTGTTGTTTTTTTTAACCCAACTTCCTACATGCTGGATTTAACCGCTGATTTCAATAAAGCTGGGATTTAACTCTCATTGACTGCAATGCAGCCATTTCTCCCTAAGCTTGAAAAATACTTAGCTTCCCACACATGTGCATGCAAACAGAACAAAAGAGCAGAAACTACATATCCACGTGTCTCCTATAACATCTTCTATCAATTGCATCCTACAGAATGACAGCTGCAAGTGTGCTTTGCACCAAGCTTTCACACTATGTTTGAAGCTATAGCACACAACATTAAAGCACTTGCAAACAGCTATGACTGTCACAAATGATAGAAGTGTCTCTCCCCTTCATCTTTCTCCTGCTATTTCACAAGAGAAGGCAGTTTTATGATGGGTCCTTATTTGAATGATCATACTCTGATTTTCTGCATCTTCTGCTGTGATTGACTGGAGATCGATCAGTTGTTGATCAGTGCTGTGAATGTTAAAAAACATCGGGCCAGAAAGAGGGACAGATTTCTCTACTAGCTGTGTACATACAGCCCAAAATAGCAGACGTCCCTGCCTTGAAGAACTTACACCTTGCTGTACTGCAAATATCAAACAGCAATGAGTAATTTATTGCCCAGTCTCTCACTCCTGAACACGACAAGCTGTAATGCTTTGCCTGAACTGACCTCTGATGGAACAAAATTAATCTCTCTGTTTCCATGAAGACTGTACAGATGTCCAAAATATGGGATCTTCCTAAATATTTTATTCTTTTGCTGAGTAGAGTGCTGAACTGGATAATCCCTAAATCACTGACTGTTGAGAGGGTTTAGCTGGGGAAGGATCACTATTTATGTTCCTATACACCTCCCTAAGTATCTGCCCTCACTGACTGCTAGAGACAGAATATTAGGCTGGAAAGACCTGTAGCCCAACCTCTGTCCTGTGATTATAATCACAGTTTAAATTCATAGTACAGGTTTCATGCTAGAATTTGCATGTAATTTATGCTGCCCCATGCTGGGAAGAGAAGGTACTGGAAGTCACTCTCTTCCCTCACAGACCTTCCCACCCTCTGTCCCCACACTCCCACCACCAGCACTGGGTGGCCTGCTGGTGGGGTCCCATGTGGACGCCTCTCCCAGCAGCAGTCCTACCACAGTAAGCAAAGGTCACTTCTATGCAAGGTTCCAAAGCCATGTTTGCTGCAGCAACAGCAGCATGGGCCCTACAGCTTCTCACTGCGCCATGGAGATCAGGCTCTTCTTACCCTACAACAACAGAGCTCACATGAGCCCTAAAAACTTCCTGCAGCCCCACAAACTACATCACAGTTAGGGTCAGGGGAGGCATCAAATTTCAGATGTTTCAGGAAAAACATTGTGGACTTCAGTGTAACGGCTTGGACCTAGCTGAACTTATATATCCACTGCTCAAATACTGAGCAACTTTGATTCTCACAAGACTGCTCCTTAATTGAAACTATTCAACAAATGTTTTCTGGAACTGTAATTCAGCCAATTGATTGTTTATAATCTTTGGCTGTGACTGCTGCATTCAGTACAGGGAGAATTCTCGTGCTGTACTCATTTGCATCTGAGCCTTTCAAACAAGGGCACATTGTTTATCAGAACATTCACAAGAAAATATTAGAGGAACAAATCCATACTTCCCAATTACCTACAAAACATATCCTCAAAATCACCTGTGACTACTGATTTCATACAAACAACTATTTAACCTCAACCTTGACCCTTGGCAACTAGAGAGCTATTCAGGGCATAGTGGCTGGGAAACCTTATCCCCTTGAGATAGCCGTAATACCACCAATGAGCTATCATTAATGAAAAATAAAAATTCCAATAGGAAAAAAAAAAATCCCTACTTTTCAACTGCTTTGGAACTATTCAATAAGTACTGGCTCGGTACAAGACTCAACACATGCATTAGTGAACTCTGACCTCACTGGATAGTACAGTCATAAGTGTTGGGCTTTTATTACAGAGGTCTTTCATAGTCAGTACTAATAGAGTAGGATCCCAGTGGCAACAAACCATTAGAGAAACTTTCTTTTTCACCTGTCTACAAACCTTGAACCTACAAAGTACTCAGGCTAGTGAAGAACTCCAGAAAAGCAAGGACATGTGCAACAAGAGTGCCGGACAATTTAATTAGAACAGTCACAAGACCGAGAACAACCTCACAAACCAAATAATTATTTTATACTCAAATGCCGCTTCCTCTTTATTCCTTTATGCTGTTGCAATTAAACTGCATATTACTATTTAATTTCCTTAAATGGGACAGTATTTCACAGAAAATGGATATCTTCCTGGATCTCTGAACTCCTCTCTGAGATGTAACTGTTATTAAAACACTATTAAATTACCCATAGTAGTAATTAATCAGCCTCAGATATAAGCTGTAAATGGCAATAAGGGAAGATTCCACCACCATTGAATATTAGTCCCTACTTTTAAAATCTGCAGTGCTGATTGGATTTAGGTTTTAGCTGGCTTGTCACTACTCCTAATCTGAGCAACTAGAATTTGATCAAGAAGAGGAAGTGTGTGGAGTACAAGGGGAGAACAGCAGGTCCTGATCAAGCAAGAGGCAAATTAAAAATTCTTTATTCTATTTGCAGAAAGTTCTGCCAATTAAAACACTTAAAATCAGAATTTAATCAAGTCAATATAACCTAATATACAGGTACAAAGTCCAGCTGTATAATTTAAGGAAGCGGCTTTCTCTCATTAAGTGGTCAACTACCCGGAAAAAGACTGACAGTATCAGTAGAATTCTTTGAATGAGATGAGAGAGAGAGAGAGAGAGAGAAANGAGAGAGAGAGAGAGAGAGGCCTGTTTTTTCTGAAATGTAAATAAATAACAATAACTAAACTCAGGCAAATATTGCATAATAGACAGACAATGTAGATGGGACTGGATGATTTGACAGGAGCTTCACCATCACTTAGCCAGGAACAGTCAGTTCTACAGTGCAGTGCAGGCCAAATAATAATAAAAATTCATGCTTTTAGCCCTTCAACAGTCACAAATTTCAGGATGTAAAAATAACACACTTGAGATGCATTAAATGCTCATTAAAATTAATGAGAATGATGTGATTCTTACAAAAAGTGCAGCATTGTCTAGTGAAGGAACTGTTTAGTCTCACAAGTGAACTGAGAGTGTTAAGAAGTCTGGTGGTACTAGATAAAATACATGACAAAGCTATATAGAAAAATTCACATGGCCACCTGGAAAAAAGAAAATCACATTTCTGTCAGCTCTGTTTTATCAAAGATTTTGACACTGATTCCACATATACTGTGGGTACTGTTCACCTCGTGCCTTTTGATTTCTTTTCTTTTAATTGTGATTTTTTTTTCCCTCCTTTCATGTAGTACAATCTCTCCTCTGTGTTTCATTGTGAAGCATGACCTAGTTTTACCTCTTTGCCCTTGAAAGTCTGTATTCATTACCAAACAAAATAAGTACCAGGAGTAACAAAAGTAGCATGCTACAGTTCTCATGTTTGGATGTAGATATTGATAACTTTGATTCTGCTGCAATTTTGAATAGTATTTAATCCCTCCCAGATCTAAAATCTGGTAAAGAATAGTGCAAAAAAAATGAATTTTTCAAGGGAAAAATCTGAGATCAAAAACGGGGGTTCCAGGACTGCAGGAAGTATCTAGGAGGCAGAAAGGAGGGTTGAATTAATAATAATGTTGACTACAACACAAGATCTTTAGAAATTGTATGCATAATTAATTTTAACTCCTGTGTTTGGCAAAAGTGAACATGTTAACAATTATCACAAAAGATGTAAAAGAACAATAATTAATATGGAAAATAAAATCTAGAAATAGAAAAGAAATAAATTTTCTGTAGAAAGGATTGGAAGGTGTTAGCATTGCAGTGACATAGCCTGTACGTTTTACCTAAGGCAGGTCTGCAGTAATTGCAAAATCTCAGGCCAGACTGCAGCCAGATTAATCCTCTCTCTCCTTTGAATCACTGAAGTGTCACTAGAGATTTGTATCCTAAAATGGTGCCTTGGGACAGTCCCACCACATAGCTGGTGTCAAGTTACCTGATAGCCCAGCAAGAAAGGGCTGTCAATAATCAGATCCCTGGAAGAGAAGTAGTAGCCTTCTTGATTCAGTAGAATTGATCAAGCACAAAAGAGCTTCAGTAACAGCCATTCAAAACATTAGAATGCCTGAGGAAAATGAACAGAAAAAAAACCCCAACAACAAAAAACAACAGCAGCAAGTAAGGTTTGTACAAAGCCAAATGGAAAATTACTAGATTCAGCAGTTGCTTCACTAGGATGTTTGATTTTATATTAAATTTCAAAAGCTGTATTATCATTCATGTCCTGATAACAGTACAACAAAAAAATTACTTAAAAAATCCAAATGTGAATAAATAATATTTTTATTACAATCCATAGGGGAAGAAAGACTGATATACACTGTTTAGTTTCATTCTTCCTGACATTTCAGTTCCCACTCTCTAGTATTGAGTTATCTTAACCAAATGCAAAAAGTCAGCTACTTTAAAATGCTAAAGTAGAATATTCTATCTAAATTCTGTGTAGGAAAACAGGTCACAGAATGCAGTCCCAGACTACTAAATCTGCTTAATGCAGACACATTTCTTTTCCACTTTGAATCAATACCATGATTTTCAGGAGCTATGCAATGTTCTGCTGCTAAATAAATGTCCCCGTATCAGTAATGCTGAGATCCTATTGTTTCAAGAAAGTCATGAAAGGTATAAAAGATATGACTTTGCAGAACCAGGGCCAAACTGCCTATATGGATATAAAACATTATCTCACATTATATAAATAATGAAGAGAGATTCATAAAACAAAAAATCCTGAAAGAAAGCAGGAATCCAATTCCTGCAGTTTTACTATAGATATTCCTCTCTTCCCAGAAGAATGCAAATGACAGTGCCTTTTTAACTTGACAGCTTCCTTGAAAATGCTTTTTCTTTGCTTTAGATTCTAAGGATGAAGGAGAGAAAGGATTTTTTTTATGCTTCATTTTGATTTTTTTAATATTTCTTACTTGATAATTCATTTTTAAATTATGAGTTTGTAGCACTGGGAGTGAAATCTAACTTATCACAGGGGCATTATTTTTCTTTTTTCAGAATTACATATGTGTTTTAAAACCAATTTTTTTAAAATACATGTTATTACTACACAGTAATAAAAAATTCTCCTGTTTATCACAGAACCTGCATTCGTAGGCTCATTTACAACATGCATAGTCACACAGGGATGCAAAATCTACCATAATTAACAGTTACATGGCCAAGAAATTATAACCACGGCTTCAGAATTGGGATTGACCGAAGTCAACAGAGCAACACCTGAGCAGGAAATAGAAAAGGCTGCAGGGACAAGGAAGAGGTAAATGCTGGGAGCTGTCCTGCAGCCCTGAGGTACTTGTATGAGGTATGGATGTCCAGCCCAGAGCTCCTGCAGGGTAGAAGAAGCTCTCCAATGGGAACATGCCTTGAGAAACCACCCACGGAGATGTGAGCAGAACCCCCAGGCTGATAACTCAGACTGCCTCTTGCTTGTTCCCATGTGGAGACCACCTTCACCTGTTGTTTTCATCCTTTTTGGCACCCATGGCTGTACTGGGCCTGCTGTCAATAAAAAGAGTGGAGTAAAAAAATGAGCTAGACCAGTTAGTAGTTTGGAAGGAGCCTCCAATAAGCCATGGAGAAACTTGTACATGTGCTTTTCCTTTTAACCATGTGCCTCATCACCTTCTTGACACGCAGCTATGGCAATCCTGATTTTAATAATAAATGGGTTATTGGGAAAAATCCCAACAATTCCGCATATGCTTTTCCTTGAGGTATCCAAATTCCCAACTTCAGTATACAGCAATGAGGATGCTCTTGAATAAGTAGGTTATGGTATTTCAACTGCATGAACACAGCACATGCAACACAGTGGCTCATGCAGCCATTATTCTTAAAAGGCTGTAAAGAATCCAACCACTTAGAGAAATTAAGTGACAATTCCTGGCTCCTTTTCAACCACTAAATATGAAGAGCCTATGTTCTTGTATTTTGTATCTATCCTGTTAAATAATGGACAAGGTCAGCTTCATTGGACTAGGTTCAGTAAAGAAATTAATGTTTGCCTTTATGGTGCCAATAGAAAGACAAATACAGAAAAAATCACCTCCGGTTCTGACATCTTATTATGACCACAAAAAGAAAAAGGAAAGACAATAAGCATATTCTAAGTATTTCTTTGGCACACAGACTTCATTTCTGACTTTATCAACCCTTTAATATGCAGTGTTCACTCTGTTGATAAAATTGCCTATCTGGTGAGTACCACTATCCTATGAACAAGCTAGTAGTACTATGTAAATGGAGTATTTGCCAATTTTTCTCAGTCACTGATTGAGAATATATATCTTTTACCACGTGGCCCAGGTGAGGTAACTTACCTCAGTGAAAGAGGCACTAAAAGAATTCACAGACAGATATTAACCACACGGGATCTGACCTACAGAGAGACCATGCCCTACCGGACCTCACAGCAGCTTGCTTTCTGACCATGATCTAAAACCTGAGTATCAGAGATAAAGTACCTCTCTGCAGCATTTCCTGACCACATTATTAAATGAAGAAAAGGTGATAACCATACAGGATGTATATTCCTCTTCCTATTTTCTCCAAATTGCTTACCATAGAAGTTAAGCACAAGACCTGTGCCACAGTTGCAGATAAATGTGAAGGCAAGAAATACACAGTTTAAGTACATATTAATACCTCCTACTGGTGCTGAGAAACAAAGAACAGCTTGATTTCTGAACAATGCCTATGGGACACCTCTAGTGACCATCTCAGTATGTCTGTAGAACACTTGGCATTTTGCAAAATCAGAAACAAAAAATTTTTTCTCATCCCAGCTTTCCTTTCCATTCTCTGAGGAGCTCAATGCAGACAAGGACAGGAGAGAGCAAATGCACAAGCAAAATGTTTGCTAAATACTTGCAAAAATGAAAGCAGAGCTTATATAACATCAAGAGCCCAAAATTTTTGTCTTCTGAACAAAAAACCTTATAGATGTCATGGTTTCATTCCAGCCAGCAATCAAGCCCCATAAAGCCACTCACTCCCACAACCAGCAGGAACAGAGAACGAGTTTGAAGTGTAAAAGCTGGAAAACTCATGGGCTGAGATAAAAACAGTTTAATAGGGAAAGCCAAAACTGTGCATACAAGCAAAGAAAAACAAGAGATTAATTCAGTGCTGCCCAGGGGCAGGCAGGTGTTCAGCCAGGACAGCAAAACTCCATAACATTTAACAGTGACTTGGAAAAACAAATATGATTGCTCCAAATGTCCCTCCTTCCTCCTTCTTCCTCCTCCCCCTTTATATACTGATCACGATGCCATGTGGTCGGGGAGGTCCCTTTGGTCAGTTGGGGTTGCCTGTCCAAGCTGTGTCTCCTCCCAACCTCCCAGATATCCCCAGTCCCCTCACCAGTGGGGCAGCAGAAAAAGCAGAAAAGGCCTTGGCTCTGTGTAAGCCCTGCTCAGCAATAACAAAAACATCTCTATATTATCAATCCTTTATCCAGCACAGCTCCAAATCTGAAGCCACTCAGCCACTCTGAAGACAATTAATTCTACCCATGCTGAACCCAGCACAACAGGAACAGATTGAAGGCAGGATACTGACTTCTAGTATGATCATCCCTAAAAATAGCAATAGGCACCATCTTTCCCTGTTTTGAATGGAACATACTTATATCTCACCCAGGTGAGATACCTATTCTTACAGGCATCTAAAACCCCAAATTAGGAGCCCTCTGTCAGAAAAGCAGCAATGTAGAAGAGAAGGGAGAGCCTGGGCTGTGGTATGACATGCAGCATGTAGATTCTCTTTAATTATCTTTCTACAAATTAGTACCTCTGTCTCTCATAACTCCTCAACATAACCACGTTCACTGGACTCTAATTTAAGGTGTGTGGCTGCTGTTCTAATCTGACATTTCTTCCAGATAAGAAAAAGGGCTGTAGAAAGGAGTTGTATCAGACTGTGAGAGAAAAAAAGAAAAAAAAAGGCCTTTTATACTATTTCCTGGGAGTAGTGGTATTATTAATAAGAATAATAATGGTAATCATTATAGAAGATATGTGTACCTTTATTTATTTCACCTGAAGTCTGCTATGGTTTTCTCAAGCCTGTCAACATAACATTCAAAGAGCCCTTTCAATTACTGAATTATTTTCTATTAAATTAGAAGCAATGTACTTTTCAAAGAAATCATCTATTATTTATATATAAAAGGCAAAGAAACATCTAACCCACAACATCTTTACAAATCTTACAGCTGAACTGTTAGGCTGTAAACAGAGCCATATTAATGGGCTCATTCTACAACAAAGCACTTAAAGATAGCACAGCAACAACAATGATAGATGCTAAACTGTTTTAATAAAAACACAAATCCAAACCATTCATGAAAAAATGTTAGATATGTAAGGGAAATTCCCCTACTTGTAAGCATCACCAAAATGCCTGGTGTGGGACTCAAGCATAGTTCATTGCCTCCCTACCCCAGATTCCTATTGTTGACACAAGAAGCTCTGCTATTTATTGACTCCGGCTATGATATACTGCATATATAATAGGCAGCAATCAGTATTTGCCTCACAGTGAGGGGACAGGAACTTCAGTCCTGTTTTATAAGAAGAAAAAAAAAAAGTAAAAACCTATAAATCTTATCAGCACCTAAGACCCAGTGTGAAAGGTTTTATGTCACTGCTATTAACCTAAGTTTAGGACCGTTCTCCTATATCCTGCTCAATAAAAACCCAAGGTTAAGGGCATTTATTGAAACTGTTAATTTTCATTAACAAGAAGAAACTGAGCCAATTCCTTAGAGTCTGACCAAAGAAGATGGCTCTAAGATGGTTCCTGAAAAAACCCTGGATATAACAGAACATTGTGAGAGGGAAGACCTGCCCCTAAAACTATCATTTGTCTCTCGCTCTTCTTCTTTTAAGCAGCAAATATAAAAACTTAAAAAGGAAAGCCTGGAAGAGGCCTCCAGGCCTCATCTGGTTCATCTCTTAGCCTGATACTCCTGCACTGCTTCAGACAGATGGCTTTCCAATATCTTACAGGCTTTTTACAACAAGTTCTTACAGATTTTTCAGGAAAGCTGCTGCCCAAGCTTTGCTACTCTTACTAGTTTTCCTCGAGACCTAATTAAGCCATCCCTTGTAGTAATTTAAAATCTTTACTTTTTGCTTTACCCATACAGGAAAAGCCAATTGGAACTAACTCTGCTCAAGCATCTTTACTAGTTGTACTAGTACTATAGTACTAGTACTATTATTGTTGTTGTTGTTGATACAGTGACCAAACCTAACAATAGACTGTTCATCTTGCAAGACCACATCTAGCAGGCAAGATGTATACATCCCAACACATCTGCAATTTTTTGCAACAGCAGCTTGACTCACGCAATTCGCATCCACTCTTGCCTGTGGATCCATTTCTGTAGATGAACTTGTTCTTCCTCTTGTGTTTATGCAGCTGATTATACATGCCTAAAAGTAGAATTTGTAGAATTTCCCTTAGCTCATTTCTAATTCTAATTATCTTCTCCAAGGCCTTCCCACCCTGATGTCATCTACAGATTTAATGAACAAACTTTTCATTCCATTAGCCATATAACGAATTAAAACATTCAGCAAGTTAAAACTCAAGACAAAAACAAAACAAGTCCCCAAAGCAATGCAAAACACATTCTATCTTGAAAACAAACTACTGTCAGCACTATTTTTCAGTGTTTACACCTGCAGTATAGAAGTTTTGTCTAGAATGTGAATCTGCAGCTTAATTTTAAACGTCATGCAAGTCAACATCAGAAGCTTGAATTCTGAAAGTTAGAATATCTATGCTTCTCTCTCTCCCCAGAATACCTGTCACTTTAAGAGGAAGATATTGTATTGATTTGATGCACATTGTTTCCAACAACCCTTCATGATGATTCCATTGCATCTCATTAATATCTTGCAAATAGCTTTATTACCATTTCTGTTTGTTTGCTTGCTTGTTTATTTTGCCAGGAATTGAAAACACATTAGTTTCTATTCCACAAGCTCCTTCTTCATGCCTTTTGAAAATAGAAATCTTATTTGTCCTTTTCCAGACTTCTAAAACCCCAAGTACTATTCATGAAATTTCAAAGGTAACCTTTCACTTTTGGGAATTTGCTTCATCTTGCTTTCTTAGGAGCTTTGGATAAATGTTAGATATTTTTGAATTGAATTAATCAGTCTTCTGAATACTCTCTAACCTGTACTTTCTTTAAGTCTGCAAAATACTTCTGGTTTATCATTCTTTTTTATTAACTGTATTAAGAATCTCAGCAATGGTTTTTTTTGGTGAGAACTAAAGCAAGGAACTCCAGAATTTCAGACTTCATCGTGTTTGATAGCTTTCTCTCTGTTTTGAACAGTGACATTTTTTTCCTTGACTGTCTTCTTAATAATAACATAATCTCCTGTTATCCTTTACAGGCTATGTAATATGCATCCTGATTTATTGATCTTGTCCTTTTGACTTTTTCATTACAGGCAAATTTTATTGTTTTATACTTATGTTTAGAAATTTGATCTGTTTTCTGAATCTGCACAAGTCCTTTTTCTGCTCAAGGTCATCAAAGTACTCAGGAGCTGGCCATACTTGCTTTTTTACTCTCTAACCTCCCTCTGCTTTCAATTGTAGCTTCAGAGTAACATCTTTAAAGGTCTGCCGTCTCTCTTGAGAACCCTTTTCCTGAGACCTATTTTCTATGAAGTCTTATCAGTCAGTTTTCTGAGTTGACTCCGTTCTCCTTGCCTTACCTCTGTAAGTTGCTTCGGGTTGTTTGTACAGGAGTGCATCATAAATCACCAAAAAATATAGACTTGAAATTTTGTCTTTGTTATATTGTGTTGCCAATGATAAATGTGGCACTTGTTTTTTCTTTTTTATATGTTTTCTGGTTTTGGGTTTGGTCGGGGATTTGGTGGGGTTTGTTTCAGTTTGGTTTTTCGTTTTACTTTTTATGCTACATAAAAAACCAAACAGAAATGGTTATAAGCAGAGAAATAGCAGGATAAGGGATCATTTTGGTGGGAAGAAACAAGCATCCTCTCTCTCTCTTTCTTTGCACACCTTCACAGTTAGGATATATTTTAGAAGGTTAAAGAACTGGTATTGAGAGGCATAAAAGCAAGCTTTAAACAGATCAAGGTAATGATTTCACACTAGCAGTCAGAGCTGGAAATGGACTCGTGCAATCAAACATATCCCCTCAGACAGCTCTGCAACACAGGCAGCTCTCAGGTAGTCTGCAGCAGTCCCCTTCACAGTGCCATCCCTACAGCTACACGACAGAGCGAGCAAACACCTCCAGCCAACACGGGCTTTTGGTACAGGCACACTGAAATCCACCCCAGGAATTCTGCAGCATTTCAAGGTCAGTCTCCGTGGCAAGGGCAAGAGATTTCCGCAGCAAACGTTCGTCAATCCTGCGGCTGTAGGAGCGCGGTGCCATCTGCAGCCCCACACCCCCCGAATCCCCTGTCAGCTGCCGCCGAGCTGGAGGAGCCAGGGCTTTTCGTAATTTCCACGGTCACACACGCGCTGCCCGATTTATTTAACTCTTTCTCTGCGCTTTGCTCCTGAAACAGTGACAAAACCATCCAAACGCAGGGAGCTCGATCGGAGAGGCGAGGAGAGCGGGGCAGCAGAGGTGAGCTGTCAGCAGCAGCGCAGGCAGGGCTGAGCCCCGGCAGGGTGGATCGGGGAGCGGGAGGGGAGCTGTGCCATATGCTCCCTGCACACAGCGAGATCCTATTGACGTGGGATCAGCCGGGCTGCTGCTCCCAGGGCCCGCTGAAGCCAGCAGCTGACACCAGTTTGTGAGTCGCTACCCAGACAAGGCCGTGCTGCCAGGCTCAGGCTCCAGTGGCGTACCACAGCCGAGGGAGAGAAAGGAATACCAGCACAGCCGGGTTGTCGACTCTCTTTGCGATTTCTGGCATTTCAAAGGCATTTTGTTCTGCTCAAATCTCCTCACTTGCGTTTCTAAGCCGTCAAGCAGGCACAGGCTCTCTCACCTTTATTTCTAGTGCGACGTGCAGTCCTGGAGCCTGGAGCTGGGAAGTTTGCCCGCTCCTTTGCAGACCCTGCAGAGCACCAGGAGCAGCACGTAGGTTTTTGCACAGCTTTAACCCAGAGCATATCCACTCCAGGCTCACAAAGGCGACAGCTATCCCACAGCTTGCCACAAGCTGGTCCTGTGAAAGTTAGAGGTGGAGGTACAAGGCATTCAAAACCGTAGCCAAACCATAGTTCCCTTAAGATTTGGATGGATACAGAGAGGGATATAGGAGAGGAGGTGGGAAGTTTGTCACACAGTTACGAGACACAAAGAAATGGTTCACATCTGGCTTGAACCAGCAAAAGGCCCAAATTTTCCCACTCTCAGTATGTTATCCAAAGACAGAGTCTGTCTGGCTAGCTGGGAAAAGTTCACTGCAATTTCAATGCTTTTGCACTTGCATCAGCCTGGCAACATTCAAAAATCTCTGAACTGACCTCCGTGGAAATGGAGAAGTACAAGCAAGGGGGAATAGGAAGCCTTGCTGCTGCACAGTAAGTACTTCAAAGCAAGGCCTTAGAATTGACTGGGGCTTTAAATGTGGGTAGATATTTCTAATTTCATTGCATGGCCAGTTCATTTCAGCTCAGCCATTAAGTAAATTAATTTTAACAGCATTATTCCACTCTCCAGCACAAGCACCTTTGCCTTACAAACAACTTGGTTTGTCACTGCTATACAGAAAGGAAACAAGGAAAGTTTTCTTTTAATAAGAAGTCTTAAATATCACAAATTGGATGCTATTCAGGACAAAACTTTCAAAAACTTCAGCTCTGATATAAGACAAGACCTTAGCTAAGTGAACACATTTTCATATATCCAAGATTTTCTTCAGTTACTGAATATTGTTCTTTTTTTTTCTTTGAAACATGATGACAGTTCCTGAAATAGCATTTACTGGTAGTAAATTCTCCTAAATTATCATACCAGCTATTGCAACTGATCAATTTAATTCTGACTGATATGTTAAAGTGATTATAGAAGGACCAGGCTCCTGAATATAATTGAATTTCAATAGAACTGTGGCACTTAGTTCCTTTCAATATGTAGAAGATTCCAGACTTTAAGACTAATTATTAAAGCTGTTTAAAAAAATTGCTACAAAAAATTTCCAAACTATCCTGCTTTTCCCTTCAGAAAGTGCTCTCAAATTTACATCATTTTCCACCACGAAAAAGATGACATTCCAAAAAGAAAATCATAAGAAACCAAGGAAAGTTTTTTATTGAATATGATTCATGAAACATTTGTTTAGCAGAACACATATGGGCCACCAATTTTCACATTTTGATTAAAAATTCTCACCCACTAATGAAAAATTAACAGATACCTGATCTAAATGAATTTAAAGGTAAGATTAAATATTTAATAATTATCATAACATACCGTTAGAGGGTTGTAGATGTTTCAGAGCTTTCTTTTTCTATCACATGAGCTGAGGTAGATTAATGTGGGGCTTTTGGCACTTAATAAAATTGAAAATAATTAATCTGTAATGGCATTGATGGAAAAAGTGTTCAAAATGTCAATAAAAGTGCTGCTTTAACAGTACTTCAAATAGTCTACTTACGAAACTTAAGAGACACATTATCTGCCAGACTACACACTTTTCCATTAAAATCTATGAAAATCTGCAGGTGTTTAATTACCTGCTCTCCCATTGTTCCTTGGCTGCAGCAGGAGTAGTTTGAACACTATGTAAAAATTCATGTACAATTTAACATAACAGTTATGCAGATTAAAACTTTCCCTGGTTTCTATTTTGTATGAAGAGTCTCAGACAAATAAACCATAAGTTGCTTTTCACCAGAAGGAGTTGTTTAAATATTTTCACTAATTTCAAAACATTTTGGACTTACGGAAAGAATTAAGTATCACTATTACAGTTATCAACATAAGACCATAAAATACCTGGGGAAATACTAGAAGGAAAATTACATCTCATGGGAACAGTTTAAATACACAATCCTTTTTCCCAAAGAAGGAGGCTGTTCAATAAATCTTTGTTCAGGAGTTCATTTGAGTTTTCACAGAATCAAAGCACGGCTGAAGTTGGAAGGGATTTCTGGGGGCATTTGGTCTGACTACTGTGCTTTAGCAGGGCCACATTGCTCAGCCTTATGTCCAGACTGATGCCTTAAGTTTTAGCTTTCATGTTTTTCAGAATCTGTGCTGCCCAGGGCTGTAGTTCTGAGCCTCATATTAAGTGCCAGTAAGCTGTCTTCACAGAGTGGGTGGACGAAACAAATCCTCTTCCTGCTGAAGACCAAAGACAACTTTCAGGCCCAAAAGCATAAACAATGATGGACTGAAGATAGAAAACAAGAGGAATGGGACTTCACGACCTGGAGCTGCAATTGGATAATTAAACACCAATATGCAAATGGACCAAAACTTATGAAAGTGTAAGACCTCATGACCGGTTGGGCATTTTGTGACCATTTTAAGTCCACTTTGGGTGTAGCCCTGGTCACGCTCTTGTACTGCCCAAGGTGTATCCTTAAAGGCCTTTAATAAATATCTACTTTATTCTCTAGCTCTGTTCAGTATCTGTTTCACGTCAGCCTTCCCAAGGCATCAAGATAACTTCTGAATATTTCCATAAGTGAAGAATCCACAGCTCCTGTTGACAACCTATTGTCAGGGCTTCATCACCATGAAGAAGTATTTCCTGATGTTCAGAGGGAACCTCCCACATTTCAGCTTGAGCCCATTGCCTCTGGTCCTGGCTCTAGGCAGCAGAAAAAGAGCCTGGCTCCACCTTCTTCGCACCTTCATTTCAGATGAGATCCCCCTGAGCCTTGTCTTCTCCAGGCTGAGCCGCCATCACTCTCTCAGCCTTTCCTCATATGAGAGATCTCTTCACCATCCTTGTGGTCCTTTGTTAATTCTCTCTGGTATGTCTGTGTCTCTTTTCTACTGGGGGAGCCCAGATGTGGGCCTGGCCTTCCAGATCACCAGCAGTAAGCAGAGGGCAGGATCATCTCCCTGGATCTGCTGGCATTCCTTGGCCTAATGCAGCCCAGGATACCATTTGCTTTCCTTGCAGCAAGGGTCCATTCCTGACTCACATTCAGTCTGGTGCCCACCCAAACCATGCCAAGCTGCTTTCTAGCTGGGTGGCCTCCAGCATGTACCAATGCATGAGGTTGTTCTTCCCGACATACAGAAGTTTGTACTTCCACTTGTTAAACTTCACAAGGCTCCTGTTGGCCCATTTTTCCAGCCTGTTGAGGTCCCTCTGGATGTCATTGTGATCCTGAGGCCTATCAGCCAGTTTGGTGTCATCAGCAAATTTGCTGAGGGTGCACTCTGCCCCACTATCCAGACAACAAAAGAAAATGTTAAAGGGGACTGGGCCCAGTATTGATACCTGGACATCACCTCTCGTCACTGGCCTCCACCTAGACCCTGCACCACTGATCACCCCCTCTGGGCCCAGACATCCAGCCAGTTTTCAATCCACCTCACCATTCACTCATCCAGGCCATGCAACAACAGCTTCTCTGTGAGGACCTTACAGGAGTTGCTGTCAAAGGCCTCACTGAAGTCTAGGTAGACCATATGCACTGCCTACCCTTCAACAGACTGGTTGCTTCATCACAGAAGTTTATCAAGTTGATCAAGTCGGAAGTCTGCCATGCTGACTACTCCTGATGATTTTCTGATGCTTTATGTGCCTGGAAATGATTTCCAGGATTAGCTTCTCCGTCACCTTCCCAGGGACCAAGGTGAGGTTTGGTCTGTAGTTCCCTGGATCTTCCTTCTTGGCCACCTTGCAGTGCTTCTAAGTCTTTTCTCTTAGAGTTTCATCATGTCAGGACTCACAGTTTGATGCTTTTGGCCAAGAACACCTACTATCTTGGGTCTGAGCAACATACAAAGAAGGTTAAGAAATCTGGGATTTCTTTTGACATTTTTCAAGGATCCAACCATGTTTTTTGGCAGGCTTCTTATTTTTCTGTTTCATGCTTCATCCTTTCAAGGTGGGCCCATGGAAGGCTGCCAGTATTTGTGTGTCTAGTTCATGAATCCTGAATCAAATATACAGATACAGTCAAGGACCATGAAGGACATTCCACTACATCTTCATTAACTCTGCCCATTGCCTGGTCTTTAGTCCCAAACTTCACCCACTTCAGGGACCAGGCATCTGCTTTCCTTCCTTACAGAATACACCTCTTCTCTATTTCTAACACACTGTGGGGTAAGAAAGCAGGAAAGAAAACAAGCCATATTTTGTAGAACTGCTCTGTGATGCTAAGTTGCATTCATTTTGCAAGTTTATGTGTTAAATTCACAGCATCACTCCCCAAGCCAAGAGGGGTTGAGGCATCCTCCACCCTTGCCATATCCTACTCTACAAAAGAAGAATTAATTAATAGTGGAACAAAGGAAAGAGGGAGTGTGGATAAAAACATGGAATAGTCAACAGGATGCACCTGGACCACTTCAAGGATAGTAGTTTAAGTCTCGCTCACTGGTCCCTTTTAAACATTTTTTAACCAAGGCACTCCAGGATTTTGCAGTCTCTCTTGAGATTAGCACAAATTATCTGTTTACCTCTCGAGTGAACCGGATGGGATGCCTGTCTAAAAGGAACACAGCTCATTTCTGTCAGCCCGGGTCCTTGATGCAATGCTGAAGAACCATGTGATGTTGCACTTGCCATGATGCTACACACTGATCCCACAGCATCTTGCAACCCCAATCCCAAAGTTTATATTCTTCCTGAACCTTTCCAGATAGAGACTGTCACACCACTGCATCTGCATCTGCATTGCAGACAGACAGGCAGGTCCCTGGGCAATCTGTATTTTTTGCAATCTTTTGTGAAAACTGCTCATTACTTTCAAAGGTGTCCTGGAATATATTTTACAGTATTGTTGCTTCTTTAGATAAAAAGGCACAATTAGACCTTTTACTTATATGGGAATTACTGCCCAGCTCTCAAGATGCTACCATCAGAGGTAGATCATGCCCAAATCTGTTGCAAAAATGTGAGATGGATGAGATCAACTGCTTTATTATCCCTGTAGGCTGTCTGATCAAAGTACTATTTTCCCTGCATAGAGAGCACAACATGTCCTATCAACACCATTACAGTTAGTGATGCTAGCTTTAGTTTTATGCAAGTTATTTATAGCTTTCCACATAACCATTTAGGAACTGTAGAAGCCCTACTTTCCTTGTTTCAAGACACATTTCAGTTTTTTCTATGCTCCAGTCTAAGCAAAGAAAAAAATCTAGAAGCTGTGTGGTCCTGTTAGCAAGGGATTGCACCCCAACTAAGAAGCTCTAAAAAAACCTCCAAAAGACAATCTAGATATTCCTCAGTTTAGGTGACAACAAGATTTTTATTAAACTCCTTGACCTAGAAGTAGCACAGCCTTTGTTGTTCAGGGCTGAATGTTACTCTCAGTCCTGAGAAGTGCTAGTTCCAGGCTTCCCCACACGCTACCAGCATCCGTCTGATAGCATGTGGATGCTGCATGAGGCAGTAGTAAAAGTCTCACAAAAGGGAATTTCCTCCCTCTTTATACCTGCTGCTGTTCATCACCAACCCTGACCAGCTGAAAAGACATCATTTCATGGGAGATTACCAGATTTTGCTGATTTTGCTGAAGCAAATTGCCTTATGTAATATCGATATTTTTGCAAAGCTAAAAATACCAAAATAGGGAGTGGAAGGGAAGTGATGAGGTAATCGTGTTGAGAACTTTAAATGTATAGAATAGAATTAAGAGAGCAATACTTGTATTTAGTAGCTGGAAGAACCTTTCGGAGCATGAGAAAGAAAAAAAGAGACAAAGACTTCAATTCAATTCTTTTCTTTTCCTATTATGCAGGACTGCAGCATCAACAACCAGCAATTGAGAGAAGAGATACATCATTAAACTTATTTATAGCATTAACTACTTTGCATTCATCCACACAAGTGAAACTGTAAAAAGAAGAAAAAATTATAAAGGGAGTGTGCGGTTCTTTCATTAGCTTGTCTGTAATGTTGGATTGGTCCATAAATTAATGTGTAAAAGAGGATGGGGGAAAAAAAAAGAATTCAAAGCTTTGCCATTGTAATTATAGCTCTTTAAATATCAAAAGACACAAAGAAAGATTCCTTTTGAAAAGAGTACCGATTCTCCTGGCAAGCCACTATTAAATACTTGCATAAATCTACAGTCTGTATCCTGTAAGTTGAGGTGACATTGCTATCATGGCTTACAGGTCTCTTCTCATGACTACTGGTGCACTTCAATATTATTTATATATATATATAAAATCAGGATGCCTTGATGAGATGACTTCTTTCTGTCATGGGTGAATGGCTAGTAAGTAGCAGTTGAGAAATTGAGCAAGTAAAAGGGCCTTGATGAAAGGTTACCTAATTGATTTGGGCTGTTCTAGATACAAACTCTGGAAGTCTCTTTGGTACAACTCAGACATTCAGGTGCAGTTTCATCACAGATTTACCATTAGCTCCTCCATAGTGTGCCCCATGTGCAAATTCCATGTCACAGCAGCAAGAAATGTGTCTGCATCCCTGTCTTCCAGTTCATGCAGTATTTGAGCCCAGAGAGCCATCAAAACTAACAAAATACAGTAGTAAGACATAATATGCAGAGCAGAGTGGATTGCTGGGCACTGCAATTTCTAAATTAAATGCCACAAAGCTCTGTTCCCACCCACAATTTATTCCCTCACAGGCAACCTTTCCTTACAGTTTCCCAGCAAGCCTTTTGAAGGGTGCCACAGAGAACAGATCTCATTCTTGACACCTGCCAGTATAAATCAATGTCTCCTCTGGTCCTTTACATTTCACAGATTGCAAGTTTCCTCAGATCCAGTCCCATATCAGAGCAGTAGCTCCAGATATTTTCTATAAGGGCCAAATCCCACACTTCATGGGGTCTAATAATGTACTGCTCCCGAAATAAATCAGAAGCAGTCTTTTTATGAAGATGAACCCCTGCTCCCAGAAGGTTGAGATCAATACCTTTGTGAGCAGCTGCAGCCCCTGTGGGTTTTTCAAGGGGCTGGTTGTTTCCTCAGGCCGCCCAGAAGTTGCCTGGTTGATGCTCAGTAGTCACAGATAGATCCCGCGTGGAGTACAGCCTCATTAGGCCTTGGTTATGGCACAGCCTGTCTTCTAAATTGACACTTTCAAACAAAACCCAAGACACAGCTGATCAAATACACAAAGGGATGAGAGAGTTCTTTGGTGAAACACAGCAACTTTTCCCAGGTGCTAGAAACATAAGCCAATGCCCAGAAATGGGAACTTGCAGGACAATTTTTATGAAGCCAGGGAACCTGGCACTCTCCTCTTCTTGGTCCTCAAGCACACAGTCAGAGGCACTATCCTTTCTCACTTCTGGGTATTAACTTTACTTTAAAGGATAATCCAGTTGGAAAGACACAGGATGACTTTGTTGGTCCCCTAGTGGGAATGAACTGGATTACAGGAAGGAATACAGGAATGGACCATCTCAGATTTCATAACTGGGACGTGGCAGAAATGTAGAGCCCAGAGGTAGTGTGGGGCACATCACAGAGATTCTTCCTATAGCTGCTACTGAGATACTGTAGGTGAAACAGCTGATTTCTGAGTGTAACACATTTGCAAAGCTACACACACTGTTTGGGCAGTATCTCTGCTAGTGGTTCATGTTTGAAGGAAACTGGATTTAAGATTCATCAGAAAGAAAAGCAGCTGCTATCACAGATGCCCTAACCATCCAAAATACACAGTACTTTTCCCACGGAGTTGTCTGAGTGCAATGAAGAAAAAGTTCAAGAGCAGACCTTTGAGATACAGTGTACTGCCTTCTAAGAGTGCCCTGACACCATTTAGCACAACCTATACACATTCTTCTTCATGAGCTAACAAGCCAATTAATTAGGAAATGCAACAGGTTTTGGCCTAAAGCCAAATTACAGTGGTGTCATTAGTCTTTGCTTTGTAGCAAAATTAAGAGTCCTGCCTGGATTACGTTCTTGGAGCTCTTCAGTTCAAGGATACTGTGCTGTGGGACTCTAAGTAGGTGCTGACACTTACACACACATCATAATAATGGGCACTATAATAGCAATAACCATCCACGTTTGTAGAGGATTTGTCACTTTTAAATGTTCAGAATCTCTTGGTAAAACTTGTGACCTCAAGCAAACATCTTCCCTGTGCATCTACCCACCTGAAAATGAGGAAACAGTACCTATATACATAAAGTTTAGCCTGGAGGAGCTGATCCATCAGCAACATTCCTACCCTATCTACAGCTTGTCCCTGCTCTCAGTACTGCCCCTATTTCTGACTGCCTACACCTTGGATTTTTTGCAGAATATCCCTACAGACTGATTGATTGCTCACAAATTTAATTTCAAGGAACATTGTTTTTAAAAAACAGATGAAGGAGGTATACCTGAAAAATATTTTGTTTCAATGAAGATACTTTAAATTAGAGTAATACACTTAAAAGCAGAACTGCTGGGTCTACAATATACATTTTAAAACTATAGACGCACAGGAAAAAAAAGTCAATAAGCTCTGAAGCAATAATTTCAAGCAGGATGGTGATCCCCTAAAGATTTTGCCCAATTAGGCTGCACCTCTACCACAACATTTTAAGGTCTTCCTCCTGAGATATCTTCACTTTCTACCTCATTTCATCACCCAACACTGCTGTGCTACCCCCTGGAGTCACTCCCTGAATTGCAGAGCAGGCTGGAGAAGCTGCCATGAGCCTCCCAAGCCATCAATGCAGCATGCATGGCTCAGTGATGCCAGTGAGGGAGCTGCAGCCAGCCAGGCAAACGCTCTATTCAGAAATTGTGAAGGCTCGGTCTGAATCTCATTCAGCATTATTTATTATAAAGCGTCATATTTAAGCTAGCAGGATCAATGGCTCATCTCATCAGATTTCTGTGTAAGGTGAAACAATGAGAGTTCACCCTGTGACTTCTGTGTTGCTGTTGCTGCTTCTGATAAAATATTATGCAAACACATTAAGGAAACCAATAGAAAACACCTGAGATGTCTATCTACGTTAAAGTTTTATTACTTCTGGGATCCCAAAAGGCTTAGGAAACATCACCGAACATTGTTTCATACATACTCATGAAAGGGTAACGTAATAAAACCAGGTCAAACAACACTGAATATTAAATTTAATATGAAGTATGCAAAAGAATGAAATACAGGAGGTGTTGAAAGAATTATTAAAAAGAAGAAACTGTACTTGTGATTGGGGGGGGGGTTGCTGCGGATTTTCTGGGGTAGTTTGATGGGTTTTTAACTGGCACACAAAATTATTTTACATCCATAGAAAGATGCAATTAATTTTTTACTTTTTTTTCTGACTAAATTTGGAGCAGCTGAGAGGTTGGTTATTTCTATCTTTAAAAATGGACTTATAATGTTGCCATCTGTTGGCATATGACAGATATAGCATCCCACAATTCCAGACAGAGTCACAAAAATGCAGAAAATTAAAGGGACAGATGTGAGAAATACATGCTCTCATTTTGTTCCAGTGTTCACATCTGTTCTCCTCGAAGATTTTTCAATCATATAAATCTATCCAGGGAAGCTAGTACCTTGAAATGTTATGGCATTTCTGGTAATCATAAAAATCATATTCTAGTAGAGTTTACTGCATTCCAAAAATATCAGTGGATTCATAAAAATCTGGTTTCCATCAAGAGGACACAAAGTACATAGCAACATTACCTGTCTGCTTAAGTTGCCTCTCCTTCACAAGCCATGAGCATGTCTCACACAGCTGTAACATCATTGCAAGAACATGATTTCAACAGGTACCTGCAGATACTGTGTGTTTGCACAACACCTAGAAAGGAAACTGGCATCTCTTTCTGATGGTGCCTGTACCTTGCCCTGTCCCTGTGGGATCCCAGAGAGTGACCCCTATGCTGCTGGTGCAAGGGCTCTTCTTGTCACTGAAATGGTTCCCTGCCATTGCAATCACATCTGCCTTTATTTGCAATCTCACCCATTTCTTTTCACCATGCTTTTGACAGGCTGCTTGCTGATGCTTCCAACAACAACAACAACCAAAATCTTTCCTTGTCCCTGCTTCCCTGTCCCAGCTCCTCTAGTCACATAGCACCAGCCCCCTCTGGCCCTGTCACTGACTTTGGTAGTGTCAGACCTCACTGCTCCTCACAGGCAGAGATGAAATAACCACAAAACCAGTCACACAGGTTATTACTCTTCCCTCTACTACCCCAATTTTCTGCACCTGTTAACCGTTTTCCTTTGGATTTGAACTTGGCATATCATTTTCACCCAAGAAGATTGAAGAAGTGCAATGCCTACCCCCCTGCACCCCTGTTCTCTTCCTGAGAGTAAGGACTAAGCATGCTTGCATATTTGTGAGACACACATATTCTTCCATGGGCAAACTTGTACCTCCTTTTTTATTCATGGATAGGTTTTAACAGAGAACAGACAAATGATGCTCAAATTCTTATTTCGTTTTTGGATATGGTGAGCCCATTTTCACCTTAAGTACAACACACCTCCTCTGTAATACACTACATAAATTCTCTCTCAAAATGGCAGCATCATCAAAAATTAAAAGGTATAGTACAAAGCAAACAATATTGGAACTACATAAGCATGTTGATTATTCACATGAACAGTTTTTGGTATTTAGAGAAAGCATTGACTGATGCAGCACGCTGGCCCAGTGAGCACTCTTTTAAATCATTAAAGTGCGAGCAGTCTTTATTTGTATTGCAGTAATATTCTGTATCCCCATCCCAGAACCCCAGTGTGCTCAGTGCTTGCAAACAACCACCAAATCACGACGTGTATTTGAGGATTAATTTTTTTCCTTTAAGAACTAATTTAATCTTTGACAACTCCCCATTTTTCTACCTATTTTCAATTATTTTGAAGCATAAAAAGGCCTGCAGGCTACCAAGTGGAAGACAGAATTCCTCCACATGCCTCCTAGATGAAACATCAAAATAAGTAAAAAATCCTAATTATTGCATATTCCAGAAAGGTCAGTGACCTATATAAAATTCACAATACATAAGCAATTACATGCTTGGCTTTAGCTGATAAGTGATAGTTGACAATAGACTTTCTGGTCCCTCTTGCTCCTCAGGTAAACGAATAAAAATGTAATGAAAAAATATTTTCCAAAAAAAGATTCTGAATTTAAGACCAAAGCAATTTTTGTATCAGCTGATACTTAACGCTGCCTATCTAAACATGATAGAAGTTTAAAAATAGCCAAGGTAACCATAGATTCCTAAGCTTCAGATGCCAGTAAGCAGTAGGACCAGTGATTCAATACCCCCTCTGTGGATTGCCCTTTGCTTAGATCTTGTGGCCACATAGCAGGGCCATGATTTGTATTGCCATGAGAAGCTAACCCAAGGAATAAAGAAAATACGGAAAAATTAAATAAAATTAGGGCCGTCATTGCTAATATGGAGTCTCTCAGAAGCATTTCGTCCCATATTTAATTACATTTAAAAGTAAATTATATTTATATGCTTACTGCAATTCAGTCAGAAGACAGGTTTAGGCTAGGATTTATTACAGAGAAATGCACGCTTGCACAGTGTTGATCTACAGTTAGCAGTTTCTCCACTTTTTTCATGTTTTCTTCCAGACCAATAATTCTGTGCAAGACATCCCACTTCAGTCAATTCCTTTTACAACTGCTTGACCTTCAAATTCCTTCTTGAATGAGTTTGGTTGGGTTTGTTTTTTTTTTTAATTCTAGAACTATGAGCTACACAAGTTAATTTTATTCGCTCAAAATCCTAGATGTTGTAGAAGTCTGTATCACCTAAATTTAGTCATCTGACCAAGAAGCTTACACTGAAAGTCTAAAGACTAGTAGTTTTAAACTTCTTTACACAGCAAAACCACAAGACCCTCTGGGAGCTGTTTCGATGTTCTTACGACCCTGGTGATGACTGGAGGCCGCCTGCCTCTTTCCTCCATCCACTGGGAAGCCAGCTCCTGACCAGCTGTGGTGAAGCTGAGCTGCTGACTTCAGGAGCTTTTGAGAAACCTTTGGTGCACTTACGAAATAAGGTGTTACATAAAAGAGAGTCACCATGATATCAGACTTCAGCTCTTCAGTAAAAAGAAGAGCAGAAGCAGCAGCACCAAATTTGTGAGGCACCCAATTCTGTCAGTCTTGCATCTCGCCCACTGTCAGGGACATAAGCAGAGAAACAGCAGTCAATATTCTGAATCCTGGAAAGGCTCAGGCACAAAAAAGGTAGTGGGATGCAGAATGAAAACAATGCTGGGCTTGCATTGAATGCATTTTAATAATTTTTAATTAACATACAAAAATCAGTAAACTTGTAGGGTGCAGGTATATTAAGGTTTAGAGAGCAGTTGAGCAGGGGGGTTCAGTGTGAGACCAAAACACTTACTTACCTCTGCATCTGTGCATTGGAGGGCATGACACATCAGCAGAGCACACTGTGCAAGCAGGCACCCCTCCAGCCCTGACCTGAGCAGGAGGAGGCTCTTGAGTCAGGACTGCAGAGGGAAGCAAGACCCATATCCACTCTTGCAAACAAAGGGTTAACAGCTCATTTATATCCCCCTCCAATAAAGCCACTGCTGATAAATGCAGAGTGACACTTCTTTAGAAATTAAAAGTCATTGCGATGCAAACAGATTTTTTCAAGACAAATACACAAACCAGAAAATGTTCACCTGGCCAATTGTAAGATGAGAAAACACTTGAAGACGCTCAATGCTCCTGTGTCACTAGAGAAGGGCCATGTGAAAAGTGCTTCTGTTTATTTCATTAGCATCCATTTTCATCAATACCCAAGATAGTATCATTTCACACACTGGAAAGCAATTGCCAAAAACACACTTTCAAAAATGTATCAATTGATCAGAAAGTGCTGATGAGATGAATCAACTTATGCAGACCAAGGAGAAATATGCTCATAATCCCCTCGCAGCTGGAAGAGACTGAGTACACAGCAGCCTGAAAACAGCCGGAGCAGAGCCCTTGGGTTTTTTGCTGGTCACGCTTAACACTCCTACACCACTGCCACCTGCCGGCAAACAGAAAGGTACACATTTCATCCTAAAAAAGATAAATAAAACATCCGTAGTATTTTTAACCATGAAGTGCTAAGGCTGGTTTGCAAGATCCAGAGCTCCAGCTAGGCGCCTGTGTTCACCTGGAGACAGCACAAGCTTGGAAAGCACATCACCTTCCACCAGCAGCATCAGCAGCACTGATTGACACTTCTGCTCCCTTTTTGAAAGGATTCTCCTTTCCGCAAGAAAAATCAAGGCTTAAATGTTCCTTCATTAAAAGCAATGAAAAAACTTCCTTTGACTCTGGTGGGACTCTATATGTGACATTTAAAAAGCATTGACCTGTTGGATAATATTTTTTTTACAGTTTATGCAATCAAAGGAAGAAACAAGAAGTACAATGCAAAGTCAATACACCACAACATTTTCTTCCTCTCACTAGTCAATTTAGGTTTTCCATGAAATCCAGAGGAGTCTTTGTGACAGGCGAAGCAAAACATGCACACACCTCAACAAACCTTCCTGGGACCTCTTTGAGTGCCAAAGTGATACGTTGTTTACACCAAAAATTTACAGTGTGAGTGCTTTTTCGTTTTCCCTGGCTAAAGGGTGGGTCAGCTGGTCAATACAGATTGGAACACCAGCAGTGAGTTTTCCTGGGCATTTCTTTGGGATTAACTGATGAGAAGGAAAAACATTCAGTTCTGAAAACTCAGGTATCAGCCCCAAAAGCAGAGCATCTTTGACAGGTCTAGAACTGGTAAAAAATTTTCAATTAAAAATTAAACTTTGTAGATAGAACAAAATAATAATAATAGTAAACAATTTACTGCCGATGCAGTGATGTTCTTTTAGGAAAGAGTGTTGATTTTGTGATTTAATGAGTCTTCAGAATTTTTCAATGGAACAAGATTGTGCCTTAGGAAACAAACAAAAAGAACCAAACAAATCTTAGTTCTGTAATCATTCAGCGGTAAACTATAACTCTATAAAGTTTAATCTATAAATTGGCACATCTGTATTATTCATGGTATGACAAGATCTAGGTTATGGAGCAGGCTCCTTTCAGCAGTAGGACAATATAGAACCTACAAAGTTTCTAAGACAACAGAAGAAGAAATCACAAATGGAGGATTTCATCCATCAATTGGCCAGGGAAATCATCCTGGCAATGATAGCAAGAAGTTTCTCTGAGCTGCCTGTGTGATTCACATCACAGGATACAGCAAGTTGCCCTCATTCCTTGCCATGGACAGGAGGCACTATTAAGGATGACTCCTTCAAATCAGGCAGTAGGATAAAAGCCAGCTGAACTTCACCTCGTGGTGGAGGTAGGACAAAGACTTGAGCTGCGTGCCTCTGGTCAGCATCTGCCTTTCTGGTCACATAACCTAACAGTATTGTAAAAAGGCAGAGAGAAGATTTTGAAGGAGGGTACGGAGATAAGATGGGACTGTGAAAAGAGAGTGATGGTATTTTTAAGAAAATTGAATTAAAAGATAGAAAGAAATTGTCACCTTAGGTTACATCAGAGGAAGAAGTTGGTACAGTCACAGTGGAAGAAGTGGTGGGTAGGCTGGGAAGGAACTGTGAAATGGAGTTTGTGTGCAATGTGCTAAAGAAGTGATAAAGCCTTAGCAATGCCTGGGGGAAGAAAAAAATCTTGACAAAGTTGGAAATTGTGTCCTGCACATTTGAATAAAATAAGGCAGCAATTCCCATGCCAAAATAGATGTTATAATACAAAACACAAAAAATTAGAAAAAAGTTACCTCTGCAGTTGGATTGGAAATATCAGAAAAAAATCTGCAACAATTGGCTGTAATGTGCAGGAGAGGAAAAGACAATATCCAGAAATATAGTGCCCTTGATATATTAAGTGCCCTAGGTCTGGAGGAAGTAAGAAAGCAGAGCTGACTTGAAGATAAAAATGGGTTGTGGATCTGTAGAGAGCTGAACAGAAAGGATAGTTTGTCTTCTTTTAATGTATTACCCATATCCTTATAGATATATATATGAATGCATAAAATAAAAAAATTGTATAAAAATTATATTTTGTATATTTTTATAAAATATAAGGTTTACATTTAAAAATATAGACCCTTTGGGGACTTCAATTAATGGTTGGCCATTCTTGAAGAGATGTCACACAGGTGGGATGGGGGTGACTGGGGAGGAGAAAGTAGTTTGACAACAGAGGGTAAGCTTGCAGTTACAGAAATAACACCAGTCTNAAAAAAAAAAAAAAAAGAAAGAAAGAAAAGGGAAAAGAAGGGACAGAGAGTCTAGATTTCCAAAGGACGTGTACTCAAAGTCAGTATTATCACTGCTAAGAACTAGAAAGAAATTATCAGGAGACCATGGGTGTTACTTGAAAGGAGTACAAGGGAAAGAAGCAGGAAATGGCCTAGCACAGAACTGGAAAATAAAATGACAGCAGGTAGGATTTCCAGAGACTTTGGAGAAGTGAAAGTGAAGAGGGAAGGGGAAAACCCAAGAGCTGAAATCAACACTGATAAATCTACAGTCTGAGAGTGAGCAAGGGAAACAGCACAGCATGTAGAGTGGGTAGTTGATGCCAAAATGAAATCTAAAGTATTAATTCATATTCAAGTCAGAGGAAAGCATGGCTTTAGTTTTTTGGCCTATGATCCAGGCAATCTCAAGAGATGAAGACTTCTCTTTGCCCATGAGCCCAGCTTCCATGATAAAATATTAAAGCATGTGTGTTATAGAACATAACAAGCTAAATGGAGCATCATAGAGAAGTAAACAAGCAATATGGCATTGGGCAGAGATCTTGCAAATTAGGGGGGGGAAATATCAGCATTTTCTTTCAGTTTGGGTCTGGAATCTATCCTGAATTTGAATTAAGTGTGAAGATCAAAAGTGAGTGTAGTTAATATTTAAAGATATGCTTTGGGGGAAAGCCTTGTTTTTCTGATTATTTGTGACTAACTTTTAATCTTTAAATTTTTTTATTACACTTTCTGTGGAATAATATTTTAAGCAGTGTATATTCTGAAGTTCCCCTGAGCTCCAATTTGAGTGTGATAAATAACATGCTTTGGAACTCAGAAATTATCTTCCATATTCAAAATATTATAAACTTGAAAATGTTAGGTTATGTTTTTTCCTCCTTTTTGTGCAGTTTCTTTTTCTTCTTAATACTCTGAGGGACTTTTTTGGGTGTAATGGAGAGTACCATCTCATTTGCTGCCCACACAGGCGCCTAAGGTCTATACCTAATAGAAAAACAAGGCTCATAAGTGTAGTAAACTCTAAAAAAGCTTATCTAGATTAAGTATATAATTCTTTAACCCCCTTATCAGCATCAGAAGAAGTGTGGATTATTGGTTGATTATTTATTTCTAACACCTTTCATTCAGAAGGATCACCTCACTCCCCAAACTGTGAGGTGTTGCCATTCCCATTCAGAAAGGAGTTAATCTAAGGCCTAAAACAGTGAAGTAATAAGGTCACCTCAAATCTAATGTAAAAACAACATCCCAGCTGTTATTCTGTCCAATGCACCACATAACCTGATATCTAACGTGATACAATTTACTAGAGGAGACCTTCTATCCCACAGTTTGGAAAGTAGTTTTACTATTCTAGTAAAGCAGCCATCCTAATTGCATATTATCCATATCCTTTTTCAAGTAAATAAGATGAGCTATCTCTCACAACAGCTAATAGCAGTAATTAATATGAAATGCATGATAAACTCAGTAGTTACTGGTTTAGATCTATTGTTTGTCATTAATCAGAGAAATAAAACAAATTTCTGACTGCAGATAGTATTATGTTTGGCAATGGAAAGCCATTTAGCTGAGAATTTCATTCCTACACATTGTTTTATATCTAAAAATGGTCATAAAATTAACCAGTTGAAAAAATAATAATTTTTTTTGAAGCCAGAATGAATCAAATTAATACAAACTTGGTTATAGGCAAATATTTCAATAATGAATGAATAGCAGCAGACTCCTGGAGAGTGAACAGATTCAAACTTCCTTCAACTGCCCCTGAAGTAACAATCAGCCTCTTTTAATAGCATTAAAGTTTCAGGATGTAAAAAATTACATAGCCTGAGTAGTAACCTCTGAGAAATTTAGTTGCAGGCATCAGTAACGTTTGATATCACTGGCACAGGGGAGCTCTCAGCCTTCCTGAGGAACAGCACAGGTCTCCAGTCATCAGAGGAACATTCTATTTCAGGCTTGGAACAACCTATCTCAAACACCTAACAGCCAGCCACAGCTCAATATCTACAAAAAGTGACCACAGTTTACAGACCAGAGGCTTCTTCCATGAGGGACCACATTGTGGAGAGGACTGGCGCTTCAGTGCGTGACACCAAACAATATTATCGCAAACACAGCCACCAGCTGGTTTGCTCAGTTGTTTGTTTGGCTTGTGGTTTCTTTTTAATGCTTTCCTAATAAGCAGTTAAGTTGTCAGAGTTCATAGAGTGACTTCAACCTGATGATTTCATGAGTGTACATCTGCCCACAGGAATAAAAGTGCCAACAAGATGAGTTGTTTATCTCTGGTCCCCGGTGGCAGAGTACAGCTATGAAGGTCAGACATTACATTTGCAAGAAATGACAGAGTTTCTGCATCCACTTCATCATTCAGCACCCGTAACTGAGAACTCTGCAGACATGTGAGTGGCAATCAGGGAGGACAAGTACATATGGGAAGATGAAGGTTGCTATAGCTTGTAATACCATGTTGTCATGTGTATCACTACATGGCAGCTGGAAACTTCAGAAGGTCAACCCATCACTAAAACAAAAAAATCTTAAGAAAGTAATTACGATGGACAGACATGCCAGGGTGGCCCAGCTTTCATTTGATGCTGTGTCTAGGAATTAAGAATGTCATTATTAGATTGCAGAAAAGAAAGAATGATAGAAACAAAAGAGAAGTGAAAGAGAGGTTAATATACTGCATACTGGAAACGTGTATATTAACCCAAGTGTTTTTAAAAACAGTAATCCAAAGTCCTCGGCCTTCTTTACTCCTCACTCTTTGATTTCTTTTTAAACTTACATGTTTAAATTAATTGCAGTTCCTATAACACCAGATTAATAGATATCTGCATTTTTAACTCAGGAGCTGTTTCAAATCAACTGTAAAGATCCATAAACAAAGAATGATGGAATTTTTCTAGGAAGACACTAACATGGCCAACCTTCCAGAAACAAATGGATAATTTGAATGAATGAGTGGGAGCAAGAGTGAAAAACAAACCATAAGGATTGCATGAAGGTTGTTTTACTTTAAAACACTCTCTCCTGCCATAAACATACAATATAAGTTTAAAGAAAAAAAAGTTTGTTCTTTTGCAAACTTCGTTTTATTAACATTAGAAAAAAAATTAAAAATAAATTAAGGTTCAAGATCCATTCCAGTACCTGTGTTTGTCAACAAGCATTCAGTGGCTTTAGAAGGTACACTAGATCAATTGTGAAGGAAGATATAAGAATGAAATTAAAATCTCCCCTCAAGTACATGGGGAGGGTTCAGACATTGAATAAGCATTGCATCTTAGATGCTTTCACAAAAAAACAACAACAACAAAAAAAAAACCCAGAAAAACAAGGGGAAGAAAACAACACACCCCCTACCCCCAAAACAAACAAACAAACACCTCCAAAACCTCCTATCACACCTGTGAACTGAAGAAGAATAACTGTTTTTAAAGAATCATTTGCATTCAGGATTTTACCACATGGGAATCATCATGAAGGGCAATACCAAACTCCTGCTGCTATTCAACATTAGGGAACAGGTATTGCATGACAGCAGAGCCCTGATGCAAACTAAATGCAGTAGGCATGGCAAAACCAGGTGCTAATGCAAACATCACCTAGCTCTGTTTTAAAACAGCTATGATGCCTGGAGTAAAAATCTAAACCGGCATCGATCAGCTGTAGGCACCTCACTTCATCTTTCCCCCTCCACTTTCTCCTCCCACATCACAGTTTGTGCTGCACCCTTTGATTCAGGGACCATGTGCTGCAGTGGTGGTGGAGACACCATGTAGCACTGTGAGCGATCATTTTTTTGTTGTGGTCTCTAGCAGGTAATAAGGAGAGTCAATAAAAAGAATTTAAACTCATTTTTCTTCTTCGCCAGTTGCCACAGCCTATCAGTTAACAAGATTTCTGAAAATACATAAAAACATTTTGTGCACACGTAGCTTGCTTTTGGGAACTTCTGTTAACATTCTTGCAAAGCCCACACAGCTTCAGGCACTGTGCAAACATATGGGAGTATACAGACTGAAGTAAACACAAAACAGTAGAAAGAAAGATCAGTAGACATAAAAAATGAGGCCAGCAATAAATACAGATTAAAAGTAACACAGATCTATAGTACAGATTTTAATAAATAACGCGGCACATTCCAGTGGAGGCTTCACACATTTGACGCACTAATGTTATTGCTTGCTGCACAGTTGTGTTCCCAGAATTTCCTTAGGAAGATGCTCAGAACACTAATATAATCAAATATCTAGAAGCATCTAAATACCACAAGTGGCACTAGTGTAAAATATATTGAACTAGCATGGATTTTCACCTCCCACCCCCGCCATTCTAATTCAATTAAATGTGAAGGGGGAAAGTGCTCCATAACCTGACGTCCCTTTTTTTCCCTTTAAAACACAACCAAACAAACCAAATCTCAATGGCTCCCTCTGCTGTCATGTCTTAGAAGTTTCATTATATTTGTAAATTTTTTTTAAAAACAGCTTTTTCCTTCTTCAGTCAGTGAATATCTGGTATTTTCACAACATCACACAGCATGTCAGCTCTAAAGAGTCAAAGACACCTTTATCCAAGAGCAAATTTCTCAAAGTGCAATTCAATGCTTACTTATCAAGGCTGGAATAGTAGCATCCTTTCATGTTTGCATGGCAGCTACATGTAGCATCATGAAAAAATGTTTAAGAATGGTCTGTCACCTTTGTAATCAGCTTTGGGTTGATCTGGTTTCAATTGCACAGATGTAGATTTTGACTCTAACAATGCCAGACCACTTTGCATGAAACAGTTGTATCTGTAACAAAGTACTGAACAAGTATTTCAGAGCTATGAGAACAGTCCTAGAGAGACAACATATTTATGCTGAAACAAAAAATACTCCACAACACATTAACCAAGCTGGAGAGCTGTGCTGCCTCTGGCAAGCATTCTGGATTGCTCTTTGCCAGGCCCCAGGGACAGATAATGGTCATTACCTGGCACAGGTAAGCAGCGATATCAGGGTGCCTTGTCACACAGCTGACAACGACTCTGCCTCTCAGCATCCTGGCAGGAAGCTTAGCAACAAATACTCCATCGGTACTAACTCCAAGCCACAGAAGTCAACAGGTCACTCAAAAGAAGCAAAACCGGACCCCAGGATCTGCCCTCCCACACTTAAAGAATAAAGAACTCTGGAGGGTATACTTTATTCTCAGCAATGTACAAAAAGGGAGGATGATAAAAATCTGCAGTGCTCGGTGAAAACATGGAAGTGTAAATTTAAGAGAAAAGCAGAACACTCCAGTCCTTCACTTTCCAGTCTGTGGAAGCACCTCCCAGGCACAGAGCGTGTGGGGGAGGCAGCTGAGGAGGGACATCTCCCAGCAGTGCTCCCCGCTCTCTGGCTCTCTGGCAGAAGCATACACTGCCGAGTGACAGTCCCTCAGTGCCTCCTGGAAGCAGATTTGGTGCCTGAGGTTAATGGAATGGCAGCAGAGAATATTTCCATACCAGTCACAGAATTTGTCTCAATTGCCTCTGTCTTCTTTCTGCTCCGAACGCGATGCCTTCCAAACCGGGAGCTATATTTATCCCTCGCACACAGGGATGTTCTCATGGCTCTAAATTAAGCAGCTTCTGTCACGCCCAGGACCAGCCATAACCCTTCTCTATCAGTTCTCCACATCAGAGTTCTTGGTGCATTGGTGGCACCCTGTCTGACCAACTGCAGTGTACACACCCAAATGGTCACCTCACTTGTCTGGCAGCGACAGCTGAGATTGCTGGATGTCCCACACCGTACACGTCCGCTTTTCACACAGGATGCATCTAAACTGCTGAGAGACAACCTCTCCTTGACCTGCCAGGGTACCACTGACACCTACAGTGTAATTCTGCCTACAGGCTATACCCACTGCATCTACCTCAATCACTTTCCTCCAGGAAACATGCTGAAACCCATCACATTTCCAGTCTTCCCATATTCTTGCCAGTGTAAAAACATCCTCTAGATTTCAACAGTTCTTTTCTTTTTTTACTTTTTACCAGCCTTTTTTACTCTGCTGGTAGGCTACTTCACCTACAGGAGGGAAGTTTATTTTTTGTAAAGACATACAAACACTCTAATTTATTCCTAAAAACATCTTAGCATGAAATGGCTTTGCTCTCATTTTGCTAGGCTAGGCTCACACCTTAAATTCTACCCATCCAAATACAGATAATACTTATAACATCCCAGGCTGAGCTTGGAGATACACCATCCTAATCTGACAAAAGAAAATCAGAAAGGGCTTTTGAAATACTCCAAGTGAAATCTGCCCAAATAATATTAAGACAGCTCCACATTTCAAACCTCTCAAATGCCTTCAGCTTACAATGATGGCTCTTTGCTATAAAAGTCCATACCCATTGAATGTCAGACTGGTCTTGTTCACCTAGATTGCAAGTATAAATTACTTAATCGGCTTCTTAGAGGCAGATACTACATACCAGTATCAGGGGAAAAAGCTTAGCAGAATGTCCAAAAAACTTTGAAGAATGACTCCTCATAAGGAATTTTGTGTTATCAAATACACAGTTATAAGAATGAACTAAGTATTATATACCCTCCAGATTAAATCTTTTTGCACTCACGTTTGTAAGACATTACATCTTCCTTTCCTTGAGTTGGGCTCAACTGCTACAAGCTTTCTGGTTTACTGGCATTACTTGTAATACTTTCTTGACTGCCAGGCTTGGAAGGAGCAATTTTCATACAAGAATTGCTGATATTACAGAGGAAAAAAAAAAAAAAAAAAGAAAAGAAAAGAAAAAAAAGAATTTGGCACATTTTAGCCTGTCACTTCAATGTTTTTGGTGCTGGAAAGCAAGGGGGTAGAAGATGAATGCAATTAGCTAATGGGAGCAGTGATCAACTCCATTCTCTGTGCTTTTTTAGACAGAGGAGAGAACACAGCCTCCCAAAGCTCCTCTTGCATCTATTCCAGACTACCTACAGAGCTGGAATAATTATCCTGACTTGGGATCAACTAAGTGTCAGAAAGCCTGAAACAAAAAAAGTTTGTTAAACTTAACAGTATTTGCATGATCAATTTATTTATCCCCTAACCCCTTCTAGATAAAGGAGAGCCTACATTACTGACATGAAACCATGGCATGAAGGTTAAATGATGGTTGCTGTTCTACAGAAAGTCTGAGGCACCAAAAACCCTGTCCCCTCCTTTCCTGCTGTTAATCCACAAATTTAAGGCCAATCTTCTCATTTCGACTCCATTGCAGATGCACTCACTGTGTCAGATGCATCTTTTTGTTTGCTCACCCAGTGGATTTGAACTGATCTTTCTTTGAACTTCCAAGACATGATCCAGTTGTGAGTCAGAAACCTGGAGCAGTCCTGGGGTACTGCTGAGCTGGTTCAGTCTGGTTGAGAACAATCCAAGTAGCAAAGCTCTGGGCCAGAACTGTGCTGCACAGCAGCACACAGACACACAGAAGTGGCTAACACAGCTGACAGCTAGATGAGCACCTGCACAGGTAACAACCAATGACCACAATGTATAAAAAGGAGTTTTTCCATCCTAGCTGTCACTCTTTCACAAATAATAAACTCTCTATTTAAAATAGAGAGTCAAATAATAAAATAGAAAAATAGAGAGTAAAATAGGCACTAAAATAATCTGAGCTCTGTGTAAATTACGGTACACTTGAAATTCAATCTCTTACGAAAGGGCTCTACCCTGAGCTGAAGAGAAGAAAAAAGAAACATGAATACTCAGGGTAAAGTCTGTAGAATATAAGAGGTAATACCCAGCAGCATCTCACCCCTGCTCTGGGAACAGAAGTTCCTGGAGGGAAAACTTGGATTCCTAAGCACTTTTATTTATTTCAGAAAGCATTTTGTCAAGTAATTACTTGAGAAAGCAAAGAACCCAACTTTCAGCTGGGAGTAGGTTTTCCTATGCCAATACACATAGACCCCAACCTGAGCACGAGGGAAGAAATCTCTAGGGAAGAAGAAACCCAAACCAGTAACTAACCTTACATCAAGTACATTTTGTCTTTGTACAGGGACAGAAGCACTTGATTCAGTAGGAGTGCAGCACCTGCCCCCATCTAACTCCTATATTTAGTTCTCCTGTAGGTTGCTTTAGAATGCTTCCTCTGTAATACCAAACACATATAAAGATGGAAACTTTGTCGAAATGCTCCAAAGGTAACATTGCTGGAGCTGTGAGGCATTTCTCCAAGCGAAAACAGTGTGGAAAGTCTGTGGATAGCCCTTGTAGACAGACCTAGTAACAGAAACTTTCCAACCACATTTCTATCAAGTGCAGCCTAGATTTAATCTTGCAAAGTAAATGCCATTTTGCCTGTAGAATAGCATTTCATTTATCATCTTGATAATTTTTCTTATTTGGCTAAAGTTTGTTTTTAACAGAGAAAATCTAAGCTTAACTTTGTCCTTTTGAGAGAATTCTCAGTGGACTTTTTTGGTTTTGGCTCTCAAGTGAATCATATTGCTACTGCAGATGATGTAACAATTTTTTTTAAAAAATTACATTTTGCTGCAGAATTTTCCTTCATTTGAAGCTTTTCTGAGTCTGTTCAAGTTGCGTTGAGCAACTATTTATGTAATCCACAAACCATAAAGCAACTGAAATAATTCAATGAATTAAAAATCCAGGAAGGGACTTGGTTCAGAAAGTCTCAGCAAACTGGAGGTTAGGTGAGCATGCTGGAGGCAGCTTCTGCTTTCCTTGCTCTCCCACTGCTCTTCTTGTTCTCACAACTGGATGTGGTCAGAGGCAGAGTAACAGATCAGCCAGATTTTTGGTCCAACATTCATATCCATTCTTATTAACTGTAAAAAAAAAAAAAAACCCTGCAAGAAAGGCTGAGTTGAAGTTTTAAAAATATTTTTACAACAAACTCCTTAAATTTGTTAAAACCTAGGATTGAAGTGTCTTTTAATACCTTCTGGATCCCAGTTCAGGAAAACAAAACACACAAAAACAAAACAAAAAAACCAACAAAAAAATTTTTAAAAACCCCACCCAAAACCAAAACAAAACAAACAAAAAAAGAAATTCACTTATGCTTACATATTTAATGCATTTATTCTTATAATCTTTTTTGAGCACAATGTTATGAACACTAAATAACCAAGAAGTGTTTAAAGTTATTTGATTTAGAAAGAATAATGAAAAAATGTACACTGTGCAATTTAATACATTTTTTTCATCCAATGTTTTGGTGCATTTCTTTAGCTATTGGGGTAGAAGACTCCAATAAAGGCATGCTTTTTTTGTGTTAACATTACAGGAAGATTTTAATTTGATCTGTATTGGATATTAGTCTTTTTGACACTATTGGCCAAGGACTTTGGGTTTATCATAAGTCTGTGAATCTTTGTGATTAAAAAGAGCATGCAAAACTCTCTGCAATATCAGGGCATTCCATACAGATTGTAAGGAGACCTACAAAACTGGATCCAAATCAGCCAACAATGAATCTTTTGTTATTCGTGATGTGAGCTAGATGACAGGGGAAGGCTAAAACTTAATCTTAAACCTCTCCTGAAAAATTTCATACTCAGAGGTTTAGTCTCCCTTAAGACTCAGCAGTTCTTCTCTTTGAAAAGCTGCACAGAGCTCATCCTTCTTTATATTTTGCTAGCAGATTAGAAGGTAAATCACTTACTAACCTGGATGTTTCCCTCTTGACTTCCTTCCTCAGGCAGAAGTGATTCAAGGTCAAGCTCTTACCTTTGTGAAGAAAGTTGCAACGAGCAGAGAACTGCAGCCATCCTGGGAGTATGCTCTGGTATTTCCACCTCTTCCCTCCTACTAGTGTGATGGAATACTTGTACTACAATTGTTTCTCCCAGATCAAACTCTAGTCTCAAAAATCCTTAATTATTATCAGTAATTTTATTTCAAGATGCCTTTGCAGCCATTTCTGTGCACTCTCTATCATTGGCTCAACCTGTACCTCCTCATTAAACCCTTTTCAGTCCCTAATACTCCTCTATCTTCACAGTCCTTTCCCTGGGATTTCCATGTATCCCAACTCTTCTGACTTCTATTTAATCCTTTTCCCACTACATACACACAAAAATAAGAAAAATATTTGCTGTAAGGCATATTTTTCTTTCAACTATCCCAATTTCCTCAGTCTCATTTAGAAGCATTTAAGTCCAGTGACATCCCTTTGTGAAGTCTAAAGCGTCTCGCCCTTTGCATGTCCTTCGACTCTCCTGTAGAAAATGTGATTTATTGTAACAGGATTATTACATTATCAGTTAAATATAGATGAGTTTATGCCTGCTGGTGGTTAACTAAGTATAAATGTAAGAATTACTGTATTACATTTGTGCAGTCTAGATGCGGACCTGTTTCTCAAAAAATACAAAGTGGAGAAATTTGTGCACACCAATGTTTGCAGAAATAAAGATTTTCAGTATCACATGCAAGATTATCTTTTCACTGCCAAGTGAATATAAATTCCTCTTTCTCTAGCAGTATTTTGATGCCAGAATTTAAGAAAAACTAGCTCATTTATTTAAATAAATCTTATCACACTGAATGACTTAAAGGCGCAGCACAATAGGCAGCTATTCTGTTCTGGGTTCGCCATTACACCATCATCTCAGTGCTTCATCAAATCATTAATTGCAAGTCTGTAGTCAGAGGGTGCTTTTTCTTTTCTCTCATTGCTCAAGGAAGGTAAATACTCTGCAGCAGGGATGGTCTCACTTGGGGTCTCTAGTGTCTGTGTCTCAATGGCACCTTAACTTTCGAGGAAAAAAAACCTGTAAAAAATAGCAAGCTATTTGATCAGAGATCTAACACGGGCTTAACCTGTTTCAAGTCTTCTTTCACAGGCTTATCTTGCAAAGTGAGCAGTGTTATCATCCAGGGTCATGCAGGCAGCAGTGCCTCAGCTGGACACTTCTCTTTGCACATGCCTTGGTGGGCTGGGAGATGATGACCCCTGAGTCATGAACCGACAGCTAACTGTTCACTTATCTGCATTACACAAACTTTTTCCTGCACTGCTGGTAGGTCTTTCTGAGGGATTTGAAGATGGGAGAGGTAGGGAAGGAAAAGTACCTTCCAACTTTAAAAAAAAAAACCCAAAAAATTAACTTCTCCCACTGCAAAATATCACCCCAAATTTTTATTCTTAGTACTCATTATTACTGTAGGTCTAAGGTCAGAAAGGCCTTCAATTATGAAAAGACCCCAACAAGCACCAAGTGTATCCAAAAATCTTATGAGAAACTTAGCTCCATACTGAACCTACATACAAATTTTTAGCAAAACTGCACATCTGGACAGCATTTCCTCCATTTCCTTTTACCTTAGGCTTTGTTTGGTGTATTTGCTCCATGTAGTTGAAAATACCACAAAATTCATCTGTTTCCAATTTTTTTGGAAAGATTTCCTGTTAACCCTCCCACTTTTTTCAACCGAATATACCAACAGCTCATTGTTCCTTTACATACCTTAGGTAGGACTAATTGAATTGCAAAGAATGAGAGAAAAACATCACAAGAAGGCAGAAACTCCTGGCGTCCTTCCACGTGAAACTTGTTGCAGACAAAGCAGGCAGGTTCACTGAACAATATTTAAGTTCCTGCATTGCAACCTTACTTATAGATATTAAAAACAAACACTGAGAAACTGCATCATGGTGTAATGCTGCAGAAAAGCTGCACTTAAACTTTTTCAATTTGCCTAAAGAAGTCTTGAACACCATTAAGACAGATTTGGCACAGAGAAAACTAAATAGAATGTGCAAGAAAGTGGAGCCGCAAAGCGTTCGAAACACAGCTTGTGTGGGAAAACCAGTATTTTTTTAATGTAAAGCTCATATTTGTCATTTAATCAGTATGAGAATAAAAAATGATGCAACTCATCACTGTAGCCTGCTCCAACTATTATTCTCAAAAATAAGCTAGAAGTTAACTTCTTCACATAACCAACATAAAGTAGGAATAGAAATGTCACTGACCGTGGGATCAGCTGGCTAAGCCTAGTGCAGCAGCAATGACCTGGGACATGGGAACAGCCAATACTCTGAACACAACTAACATGCCAAGCCTTGCAAAATGTACTGCTTACTAAAAGAAAGGATGAAACAGGGAACTTTTTACTGGAAAGCAAGTTAAGACTGTAAACTGATGTAAGATCAAGAGCAAAATCATAATGTGAAGTAAAAGGCAGAAGAGAGATGAGATCGGGGGGNGGGGGGGAACCAAAACAAAAAACCTGCTGCATGCAGACCAATTTAGGAGTTCAACTGGACCGTGTGAATGTACTTAATTTTAATTCTTTGTTCAAAAGATTCTTATAGTATCTGAAAAGCTACACTGAAATGAGAATGAAGACCCAACTTCACAACGTTCTCTTGGCTGTTTAATATCCTTTACCTCATACAGCTGTGAGTTCTCTTCAGTATTCCAGCATTTCATCTACGTCCCAAGACAAGCATTCCTGTCTCCATCTTTGACTTTCAGTTTTCAAAAAAAAACCCATCAATACTCACTAACAACCCAAAGAGTGGATAATGATAGTTATTTATTAACATTTAAAATAAGCATAAATTTCACTAACTAAAAAAATTCTCTGAATTTTTCTGCATGTGGTATTCTTGAAATTAAAGATCAATACAACTGAAAAACCAAGCATTATCATCAAGTATGAAGTTGATTGGAATACAGATCAAGTTAATAGCAATTACATTACATTAACTTGAAGAAATTAAATACAGTTTTACACATTTTCTGATGAAGCACCACACTCACAAGACCCAGTGAAGCATCTCATGAGAACTGAGCTGCAAATCAGTTAAGCAGCTGAAAACAAACAGGCAGCCAATTTAAGTTTTTAAAAAAATTATGGTAAGAGTTAAGTAGCCATGTTTTCCAGGTAACTATCAGAAGAAGGATAGATTTAACATCCAATGTATTCCAGTCACACATCACAAACATCTGAATTTTAACCAAGTTAACAATTCTTTATTTCTGGAAGAATAGATCCCAGTCCTCTCACCCCCTATTTCACAAAACCGCTAATCCAAACTGATGCAAATACTGGTAGGATTCTTGGGTACTGAACAGCAGCTGCATCTATTAATGTTTGTAAAATAACATTTCAGCTTTTTTTTTTTAACAGTAGATATACAATTACAGTAGGTAATGAACCTTTAATCTCACTCCTTTGCTGAAATGCAATAGCTTAGCTCAAACTAAAGCTAAACCTCCATTTAGCTTGCTCAAATGCTTCGTTTGGAAATTTTTATTCCTAGACTAAGCATAAAGGGAGGATTTCTTTTTTTAACATCTGAGTTTCTTTCAGGTGTTTGCAGAACAGGAAAGAAAGGATGCGTAAATTCAGAGCTCAAGATGAAAGTGCAATGCTTCACACAGGAGGGCACAAATCAAGACAGATTGTGCATGTGGAAGTCCATAAACTCAACTAAAATACAATCATTGATCTGGAGTATCTTGTTTAATTTTATATGAACATCCACTTGATTCTCAAGATGCATATAAACTTGTGCAGGCAGATGAAAAGCTATGGTATCCCCAAGCTATGGATGAAATTCAAACTAACAGTAAAAAATTAAGTTTCTCAAGAGTTACAAACTAATTTTGCAAGCAAAGGATGTTAATTCAGTATTAAGATGACAAGTGCAAATGCACACAGGATATGCAAACTGCTTATAAACTCTCACGGCGAACACTTTGGTTATCACCACCACAAAAATTGAGAAGAAACTTAAAAGTGGACACTTGTATTTTAATTACCGTGTCCTTAAATTCCAATGAAATACTGTTTCAGTTTCCACCTTCTGAATGAAAATGCTGCAGAGTTAACTTTAAAAAATGGCATACACCACATGGGAGACTGAATTAATACAGTTATAAAAGCAGTATTTCTCTATTTAGACTATGGCAAACAAGGCAGACTGAGACAAGATAAACTCACTTAGAAGACTTCCTCTCTCCAGAGAAGGGAATAAGTGAAGTCAGGAACCTTTTAGTAAAAGTTGTGAAAACAGCATCCAAAGCCAGACTTCCCTTATGGGCACCCAAAGGAAACAGCTGACAGACATACCCAGTGGAGTTTTCACAGAAAGGGCAGGAAAGTGGAAAGGAGTGCTGACTTAGATGGGAGCAAGAAATTCACTGTCTTCTGAGTGTTTAACTAAGAACAGGCTTCTGGAGGAAGATACGTGAAGACCCGCCCATCTGCACTCTGCCTACTGTATGGCAGAACAAGTTTATTGTGGAGTACACGGTTAAATTGACTGGAGAAGACATCCAAATGGTCATTGACTCCTGTTTGTTGCATTTTCACTTGCAGGAAGGACAAGGTGAGAAAAGAACAGATAACACAAACATTAGGCATCTCCTAATATCAATAAGCAGCAAATTTTATTTTTAATATTTTGTTTAGAGAACTCTGGACACTGACAGTATCATTAATAAGAATGCTTCATGATTATTATGAGAAACACTGTTGAAAGCCTGGACTAGATACAAATTTAAATTTGTTGAACTGAAAGGTTCATCATATTAAAATGCACTTTATTAAAATATGTAAAGTATAACAGACAGTATAGAACAGATGCTTTGAGGAAAACCTGCCAGCTGTACACTAGTATATGAGACCAAACTAATTTACTTAGAATTCCTATGACCCATAGAGAAATTCTCTCCTCTCCCACGCTGAAGTACACTGAATGTGTGAGGTGGAAAATAGAACAACTAAGGATGTGAACACGTTGCTTCTGAGGAAACTTTCAATCATATCAAGTAAGTTCCAAGGGTCAGCTCTCAAGTTAAAGTATTCTCATTGAAGTCACCACATTGTAATGGTACAGATGAAACAAAAGACCCCACAAAACTGAAACCAAGTTTGCTACACTTAGACGGAAAAGAACCAATCGCTCTCCTAATCTCTCTTAATTTATCAGTAAATTATATGCATCTTTACCCAACAAAAGGATAAACAAGACACTGAAAATCTTTGTGTATTTCCTTAATGAAATAGTAGGAAAAATTAGTACAAATGATTATGGAAAGCTATTCCTAAAGGTTGGTTTGCATTTGAATGCTCAGAATTACTCATTTAGAAAACTGTGCTGGGAAAAAATTCGAAGACTGTCACCACTGGATTTTCACTGCACTAGAATCAGATGAAGTATGTAAAAATACTCCTGGTGAAAGAGTCACCAATAATTTTGAAAAATTAAGGTAACAGCTACTTACAGAATTCAAAACACTGTTGCTTCAACTCAAGTTCAGCGAGGAAAAAATGCACTGATTTCATTAGGAATTTTCTAGGATGATCCTGCTTGTGCAGGGAGGTTGGGCTAGATAACCCCACTATGGTCCCTTCTAACATGACCCATTCTGTGAACATGTTTTGAGTGTGCAAATTCTCCTATGAAATAGAAAGCAACTTCAAAACAGAACTTGGACTAAACAGTGAAAAATATTTAAGATGCTTCCCCCTAAATATTACTTTATTTGCACTTGCCCTCAACATTATCTTTTGTGTGGTGACATAGATTTGTCTGGAATAATTTTGGCAAGGGGCTTTTGCATCTAAATTTTGCATTGAAACTGCCAGAGTAGCCAAAAAGAAAAAAAAAGAAAAAAGACAGAGAAAGAATGTAGAGAAGTAAGTACTTAATAAATTAAGCACAGAATAACAAAATACCTGAAGAAGTGAAATTTGTCTAGTTGTGAATATCAACTTTTTCTCAATCCAAGTCCCTCAAAATAAAGCAGTGCTCAGGTTTCCCTTAAACTGGCAATGTGTGCGTTCACCTGATAGAAATTACTTCTGTCAAATATCAAAAAAACTGTATGAAAGATGCTGATGTTACTAAGTTAAAGACGCTCAAAGGTGAGCAAAACACAATCTTAGTTTGTCCCACTTGTGTTGGTAGGACAAGCTTTTCCACAGCAACTTTCTATGGCAATTCTTAGGCCTCCTCAGACTGAAGAAGTAATCAAAATGGAGAATACTCAGCATTTCCTCCCTCATCCTTGCATCACTAAATGTGTGACATCATATGTCATTTGTACACTACCAAAATCTTACACTGGAAACAGAATTGGTTTTGGTTTTTTCTCCCCTGGGGAGCCTTTCCCACTTCAAAATATTCCGCTGCATCTCTGGCTCACCAAGCCCAGGTGTGTAGCTGTAGTGCAGCTAAACCTATTGAAGAGTGGGTACCTGCTTCTGAAAGAACAATTCTCTTCCTTACCCTCCCACCATCTCCCTTCTAAATATCTAACATCACAGAGAACTGGCTGACTGTTAAAGCAGCAGAAAATGGCTTGAACTGGCCCAGTTTGGTTCACAGGAAAACAAAGGCAGGAGGCATCAGGAACAGAAAAGGAGTACCACTGATTCTTCCATTAGCAAGTTAGAAAGCAACCATTGTAACACCTTCACCATATTGAAAAATCAGACCAAAAAAAGGCATTTCTACATTTATTTGAGATAATAAGCACCATTCCTTTTCTTTCTGGAGGAAAAGAACTTGTGCAGAAGGTAGCTGAAGGCTAGAAGCTTCACATGTCCATTAACTAATACAGCACTCCACAGCTGATTTTACAATGTTATATACTATTTTTACAGTACTTCATATGCACATAAATGTCCTTTTAATTTCAGCTGCACATACTAAACTCCCAGCAGTCAGCAAATCAGTCACAACATGACTAACACCATCAGCAATCAAACTCTTCTATTTGTAGATTTGCTAACAATCCTGGAACAGTGTAAGAACTGTCACAGCTCTCTCAATGTAATCACCTCCTTCTCACAATCCTGTCTCATCTTCCCAGCTTTCAAAGCCTGCAACAGAGCAATGAACCCACTTGATACTAAACCTGATTCAATATAAGACCAATGCTCATGCTATTGGAATAAAAAAGGCATGGGGTAAGGCAGGAAATACTAACAAAGCCTGCAAAAATATGAATACTGCAGTGAAAGCAAACTAGGGTTGCACATGCAATCAGTTCCTGAATGCTTGACTCCAACATTAGCTTTCTGGTAACTGGAAACTTTTGGGAATCCTCATAAGGTATTTTTGTAACAAAGAAGCAGGAACATGCTGATACCTTGAGGGATCACACATGAACTACATTCTTTGGACTCACAACATTGACCATTGTCACTTCAGCTGATCAATGACAGTTGGAATAAATCAGCCCACAGAGGGAAACAAATAGCTATAAAACCTGTTAGCAGGAAAGCAGATATGCACGGAAGCAGTAATTTTTGGGCTGAAGCCAAATTTCATAGGGATTGGGCTGGAAACCTTTGTCCCCTAGTCTCCTCTTACAATATGCACTTTGCTCATCCCTCCCTTATCCCACTTGCTATTTGTTACGCTTTTAAGTGACATAGCTTCTTTACTCCAAAATACAGGAGTAGCTCCCCTTTTGAGCTTAGAGATAAATGGCAGTAAAAATTAAGATTCGTATCTGTTACTCTGCAGTCTCCAACAATATTTAAAATAATGGGCAAGAAGTGTGCACTGAACTTCTTGTGTTTGCATGGTTGTAAGAGTGCAAAGAGCTTAAGAAGAGAGAAAGCAAAAGTCAGCAAAATCGTCTGTATACAAAACAAACCTTTGCTACTTAAGCTCCAGAACTTGACTGCCAAAATCTGCAAATGAAGGACTTGAAACACAATATAAACATCTGTGTTGGACAGTAAGACATGAAAGACGTTCAAATAATATGTGCTACTGCTATTTTAAGCTATAAGATATCTGACTTCTACATTGCTGTTCTAAAATGGGAAAGCTATCCCTGGAGTTTGGTACAGGTTGTTCAGTAATTTGTACAGTCAATACACCCGCTTAACAGTTTTTCAATATTCTCTTCCAGCAGGCAGAATGTGTTGCTCTATGAGCTGCAACAGAAGATACACTCTTTAGAGGTTAAAAACTATAGTTTAAACTTGTAGTATAGAACTGGCCCGTTTAATATGTATTCTAAAATCCTTGTCACATGGTTCTAACAAAAATCATCTTAACATGGTTGTGAATACCTCAACTCCATGGACCAAAGTATTTTTCTCAAAATACGTTCAAGTAGGGGGGAAAAACACCTCGATGTTGGCACAGTGAAACAAAAAAATTTGAGAAACAGAGTATATGCTTGCTAAACAAGAATTATGTTTATTTAGCTAGTGAATCACCTAGAGGAGTAAATTTTCACTTTCATGATAGCAATCTGTCAGGCTTGCAAACACCCAGAAATAGGAATTAAAGATTATTTTAAATGTAGTTATAAAGGTCATAAAAAGTCTGATTTAGACTGAGGTACATTTACTCAAAACTGAGATTCATTGAGTGGTAGCAAACAAACAGTTCCTCAGACAAATGCACTTTTTTCAGTATACATGTTACAGAAAAAAAATAAAGAAATGTGCATTAACTGGTGGTGTCCACCAAGCTGCATATTAATATTCTCTTACACCAAACAGTTTGAAACAAGGGAAATGTCATTCTATTATAATTTCATGTTACGATTCATTTGGCTAAACTGCAGCTTAAAGTTGCTTTGCCATATTAAAAGATTACTACAATAATTTTCACATGAACATTTAGACTTGAGTTTTACTCCAGGACTAAATATGGCATGATTTGCTTTTAATCTGTTGAATAGCTAAAAACTGACAATTAAAAAAACTACAACAAAGAAAAAATTAAGTTGAAGCAATGTGAATCTCACATCATTGAACCACTTCTAATGGTTAAATGTTAGTATTTAACAAATTCAAAGAGTTAATGAATCCTTGCATTCGTTCGGTCTCCTGTGCCTTAGCTAGGATGCATAAATACAAAAGACAGCAGATACTGGTAAAAGCTTCAGGACAGAAAGTGCTTGACGAAGGTACAGTTCTCAAGTGTGTTTGGTGAGAGAGTATAAGGGCAGATGCACTGATGAGAACCATTACAAGAAGAGTCAATTTCGTGTTAAAGTGTTCAAAGATGTCACCTTAAGCAGAAAAAAGCTTTAATAACGTCTTCTTAGACATATTAGGCATTTCCAGAGTCTACATCATTAGTGTTGTATTCTAGCAGGACATCTCCATATAGTTATTGTTTGTTTCTATTTCTCTCCTGAAAAAAACAAAAACAAAAACAAAAAAATCATGTTAATACACACAGATCAACATTATCTGCTTTTCTTTCATTACAGCATTTTCATTGCTTGCAATTTAGCTAAATCAGGCAACATGCTTTCAAGGAAAAAGCTTCAATTATTTCCAGGAATATGAAATTATACAATTTAAGTCAACTCCTTAAAGAGAAACACAGAAGTATATGTCAAATTAAAAGGCAAACGTTCCAAAAAACTGCTACCAAAAAAAGGACTTATAATGTCAGTTTTATTTCATTTACAGCAAAATATATTGCATAAAGTGAACTGAGCAAGGAGACCAAAGGACCTACAAACAAGGCAAGATGTACCTTAAATCTCCTACTCAGCTTGTCAAAAAATGTTCTACTCTCTATCCATTGTATCCCTGAAAAAAATATGGCATTCCCAGGTACCTCCCATTATATGAGTATATAAAGCCCCATATAATAAAATGTTTCAAAGTGCTTGAGATCAAAAGGTAAAGCAACCAGTTGGCCCAACACCTCAGCCTCCATACAAATGCTCAAGTGGCAAGATTTTTTTTCTTTTGAAGAAGGCCATCCATACCTTTTTCATAAATTACTTCCAATTACAAAATGAAAAGTCAGTGTAATAGGAATGGCTACAAAGAAACCTCACTTCAGTGTGAGCCTGGGCCACAGTGAGGACCATATTAACTAGACAGCCTTCACCACACTGTGAAATGCCACATTTGGCATTCAGGGCTAAAACACTAATGGCACTGCAACTATCAGGGACTAACAAATCCATATTCTGTAGCACAGGTTTAACAGAGTAAGTGACACTTTCAGTGCTTTATCATCATCCTCCATTTTCTCTACTTTATTCAAGATAAACATACACTTAGGCCTTATGACAACTCCTAGGAAAAAAATAAACACCGATCAACAAATTATATATTGTTGCCTTCATAATACATCTTCTAGCTTGCAAAAAGATGCTGGTCAGTGAAAAAAATTAGGACCATATCTTTCAATAGCACTTCCCATAATACATTTCTTTATATGTACAACTGAGCACATTAAAGAAATATACAAATCCCCGCTTGGAAGACAGGTAGGTTCCCATCCCCATTAAAAGAGAATAAAAAGTATAAAATACCTCTCCATATTTTTATTATTATTGCATATTATAAATGGAACAATAACATAGCAGGGAAAACAAAATAACCCAGGAGACATTTGAACAACAATTTCAAAACCATTCTCTCCAACACCACACTGAAACTTTATTATGCTAGAAACTATTTAAGAAAATTGCAAATGAGCATATGACCCCACATAGATTCTCCCAAAAAGACAGTGTGTTGAAAAAAAGAAAGTATGTAACTTTTATACTGGTTATTACTGGTGATCGAGTTCTTTCCAAGACAGATCTCCAAGTTGCTTCAAGATGAAAACCAAAACAATAAAGCCCAGTCTAGGTCACAATGAGTGGCTCATGGTCCCAGCAGCTGTGTGTCTAAGACTGGACATCTGCTAGAGCAGAATTTCAGTATATTTAAAGTGAAAGCGATACTTGCACTAGTCTGCTAAAAAATTATTTTTCCTAGTTCAAATATACATAACTAGTATTTTCACAGTAAGATACTGCTTTTTAAGATTGATAGTATCAGTCATTAATACAAGCTAATATCTTAACAATGCACTCTTGGCTGAAAACAGATGATGACTGGCCTCATGCCTCACTATGCATGTAAGGCATGCAAAAATAGCCAGCTCAGGGACATCTCAGATTATTCCTCTAATATTAGCAGACTTCAACTGCAAGAACTACACAAAGTGTTGAAAAATACTCCTGTGGTAGTAAGTAGGAGCCTATGAAATTGCAATATTAAAATACATAACAATTTTAAATAAAACCTGTATACAACTAAAATCATCAGTTCCTGTCCATTTGCAAGTATTACATACATAAGCACGGACCCAGGCTGTCCAGAAAGACTCTGTATTTCAAATTGCTGTACTGTAAAGTGGCCAACATTACACTTTGTGAAGGCCTCAACTCAAAATCTATTTAAATTCATAAAAATTCAAAGCAGCAAAGGAATGATACCCTGACTACCTTCTTCCACTTAATGAAGTAAAAGGAGGTGTTGCAAATTTTACATTCGCTTTGAATTCTACAGAGAAAAAAAGGCTTCAAAACATCAGCACCTCTTTCCTGTAGTCTCAAAATGACATATTACTACCTTTATATTTAAATACTTCAAGCAGACATACAAGCATGACATTTTTCAATGCAAGTGAACAGTACAGTCTTCAAATATTGGTATCAGTGACATTTGGCACTCTGTACTGTGAAACAGCGAGAAAGAAGACCTGATTTACTCAATGCACAGGCAGTGATATTCCACTCAAAACCAAATCCCTCCCCAACTCCAAGTCAGATCACACTCCGGGACCACTGTCTTTTACTGCCTCAAAAAGTAATTTTCCTGGGGTTAATTGTTTGGGATTTGTTTTGTTTGTTTGGGGTTTTTTGTGGTTATAACAAACAGGAGACTACCTCTAGAAGGTTTCTAGCACTAGAGTAGAAGTTTCCAGCATGACCACTTCTCTTCTACCCAATTAATTTCATTTCTTATATTCAGATAAGCAAAACTGCTGTCACATCTCTTGCAATGCTCTTGGATGAAAACTTTCTCCCATATATTTATGTTCCCTGACAAAGGTCAGCTTCACTTCAGAACTCATTGTGGTCAGGTTACCCAGCTTTAGGGGGAGCTTATGAACAGGACATGGAAATTAAGTACAATTCCAATCAGGACAATGTGGGAACATAGTGGTTGGTTAAAGGTACTGTCAGCTGCAGACCACATGCCCAGCAGATTTCACACACGCAAATAACTTTCTGCACAAAGTAAAGGTGAATCTAAAAACTGCTTAGGCCTTAGAAATGTGCATCAATCTAGCACAAACAAAACTCTGAAATTAACTTGGTCTGAACTGCGAAGCTGATTTACTTCCAAATTTTAGTTGTCTGAATTCAGAGCATTAATTGAATGATCCCATGCTGAGAAGAAGCTGCAACATCATTTATCCTCAGATATAATGAAATCTCTGTGCTAACAAAATTTCAAAATTCAAAGCAACAAGAATATGTCCTGATCTGATTTGAAAGAAACTACTGAGATGCACACAACTCTGACTTTGGGATTTCTTTGCCACAAAGGTGGTAAATGAAAAACCCTCATTTTAAGTAGTCTACACGTAAATGCAAATGTAGCCTAACAAGAACAAGAAGCTACTACAGTCTTTGGCTGTATTTTTTTTTCCAAGGTCCCACAAACTGAAGATCAAGGTCAGAAAAGGCAGATCTGAAAGAATGACTTTTGCTGATTTTTACAGTAGTTGCAAGTGCAAGCATTTCAAGGTGTCCATTTGGAAGCTATCCAGGGTTGCCAACTTACACAGGCCAATTGCAGAGTTCCTACACACCCTCCAGCACTATCAGCTATACCTGAAATAAAAACAAACAAACCCTAGGATTTGGCCAAACCTCTGCTTCTTACTTCGATGTTTAAAGCATTCATGCCTGGAGGTGTCTAATCTGCCCCTCTCCCAAGAGGGAGCATTCTCACAACAGCTTCAGAAGCTGCTTTACTGCAAACTGTGATTTAATCTTCAACTTAGAAGCCCTGCTCCTCTGCAATGTAAGCTAACATGTCAGACTGCATTCTGTGAAGTGAGGCACGGGCACTCATCTGCTCTGCCAACTGTGCTGCGTGGGCAGGAACACCTGGCACAGGCAGAGCTGGCAGCTGGAGAGGTGATGAAAAGAAGCCACAGCAAAGTTCATGAAATCTCATTTACTAATGGCATCAGCCATAATCTGCAATTTATTTTGCTCCAGTGTACCATTAAAGCTAGGACAGCATAAGCGTTGACCTTAGTGCTTGAGAACCACAATGAAAAACAGATTACTAGGAAAGTGAAAAATGCCAGAAATTGTTTACTCCATTTATATCACTGGTTGTTAATGTAAACTAGATTACTGAAACTTTAATGTTGTGTAAAATATTGGTCCTTTTTAACTTCTCACTCTTGAACTTCCAACTAAACAGGACACATCTCCTCAACACAGAAACTATCTCAGAAACAGACAAATATATTTAAATACATTTCTCTGAGAAGCACTTCTAGGAATTCTGGGAAGAGGGAGGGAAGGAATAGATGAGAAGGGTCTCTAGAAGTCTTAAATGAACCTAAAAATTTTTCCTGTGCAGATGCCATTCCCTCCCTAAATACTAATTTTCTTGACCCAACATGAAAACCACAAAGCACAAATTAAAAAATCATAGTTAACAGACAAAGTCAAATAAGGTTTTACAACTTCAGAGTAGCTCCTTCTCCCAGTAAGCTTTACAAATTAATACTCATCTGAGACCCTGCTGCTGCAGATCAGTTGAACTGCAGACAGAATATAAGGTTCTCAAGCACATAAATATTAAGAAACTCTGCAAAAGCCAGAAGACCTAGACTTCTAATTTATTCATTCTTCCTACTAGTTTTGATGGCATTTTACTTAGTCACTGAAACATACTTGCAAGTATATTTTCCAACTATAGGAAAAATGTGAAAAAATTATTATAAAAAGGTGAATAAATTTAAATTTGATCAAACTCATACACTGTTAGTAGAACATGAGCACACCATATTATTTTATTAGGGTAATGATAAAGGGAGTAAGAAGTTAACCTCCATCTGAAACTCCACAGGGTGCAACCATTCAAAAGGCAGAGGTGGAGAAAGAAACCCAACTACTTAAGGATACCATATGATAATACACAACAAGGAAAGGCTCTGCAGAAACCAAGTTTGAATTCCATGAGCCAGAAAAGCCCTTCCAGTCTTGTGTTCCCAGGCAGACACTTTCAGTGATGGATCAGCCAATTCAAACTACAAGTAGCAAGAGCTTTGCTTCAGTGCTGTACATCATTATACACTGAAGTATCAGACTTTAATTATCTACAAGGCAGCCATTTCAGTAAGATGATTTAAAAAAAAAATTCTCCAGATCCTCACTATTATTTGTTAACAATGTTCAGAGTACAACGTTGGTTTTTGAAGACTGACAAGAGAACTTCTTACCCAATCTATAGAAATCGCATTTAGTGATGAACTCCATTGCAGCAAAAGAAGCAGAAAGATGACCCTGATACTTGGGCAACAAGAACACATTGTTGCTCATGAGCAACAAGAACACATTATTTAATTGCTCTGCTAAGAAATTTATGGTAGCCTTGGAAGGGAAATAACACTCACTGCAGGGCTTACAAAATACACTGAGGAAGAATTTCTCAGGCAGTTTTTCTTTAAGCCTCACCACTCTTTGAATAGGTGTAAATCAAATTCCAATCTACCATGAGGAAAATGAACTTACTTTGTCTTGGTTTCCTACTTATACGAAGATGCAGTGAACATGGAAGTTTACATTTACTTTTTACAACTGACTATAATCTGTAGGGTACAGAACAAAACAATAATCACTCATCAACATGAAGTACACTACCAAACCACTGAAAAATTCACAAAGAACCGGGCTCAAAAAACCTATCATCTGATAAGTTTTGTAATGTTTCATTTCAGCTAGATGAACACAAAGTTTTAAGCAAATTGATTTTGAGATAAAGCAATCTTAGTTCAACTGAATCTACAGGAACAGCTTTAATGCACATGCAAAATCTGTATGTTTTAAAGTCCCATTTTTTTCCAGCAAACTACTTCTAGGAATCTCCACTGAGTTTCTGCTAGCTAGCCCATCTGCAGTATGAATCAATGAAGCAAGGCTGTCAAGAGTCACATGGGTTGGGACTTTCTTGCAATATGCAGCCATATCTCTTCCCTGCAAACTGCAGGAAAAGCATCACTGTTCTTAAGCATCACTATTTGTTCTTAAGAGAGCACTGAAATCTGAGGAGATGTAGCAGGAAACAGAGGGCTGCCTCATGAATTTTTACAGCTGTCTGTGTATTCTTCTGCTCTGGAACAAGAGATTTAGAATTTCTCATTTGCTTTAAAAATCACAACTTAAAAGACATAGCATTTAGAAAAGGTACAAGTGTCAGAGATCCAGCTCAATTCAAGTTTGAAGTCTTGTCTTAGGTAGCTGCCTTGATATTTAAGAACATAAAGTATTAGATTCCAAAAAGTGACTGCTCTCTTAGGCATTGAAGTAAACCATTTGGTTGATATTCCTAGCTTTTCCAATAGGGGTCCCTATTTTACAGGAGAAATTGGTCTTTCTACTCCCAGAGTAAGAGAAGTTGATTCCACTCTGTAAAAAGGACTTTATAGGCTTGATTTTCAGGTGGGAATTTCAAACAAAAGCAAGATTCGTACAAGTGTTGCTTTGAACTCAGACTGCCTGTGAGTTTAATTACTCTTCACCTTTTATTCAACAGTCCAATATTGCACTTTCCCTCTTGCATCATCACTAGAGAAGTGCAGGCAACATCACTGCTCAAACTCTTACATGGTCACTCTGTAAGAGACCACAACATAACATCTATCCCCATCCTCTAATGAATTGTAAACTATGCTTTGGAACAGAAACAATTGACTCTACCAAATGCACAAAAAACAGACACATTTGAAATCCTTATTATGTCTGTAACATAAGAAGGTGAAGGTCATTTTTAAGTTTTTCCAAAAGACTAAAGATGCAAAAGCAAATGAAGACATGGCAAACAAGCACGCCATCATGGTAAGGAAATTCTGGAGCAGTATGCTCAAAATTATTCTAGCTCCAAATAATCTTCTGCCATGACATGGGGTACATATTCATCTCACGACTATCAAGGGAGGAAAAAAAACATTTCCTGTTTCTACTCTCTCATTTCCAATAATGAAGATGACATTTTTGATAAATACGAAGTTCAAGGAAATTGCAAAATAATGTCCCTTGAAGCTTCATCAAAAGCATACAGGAAATGAACATGTTTCTCAGAAGATAATTAATTACATAATCCTCTTTTAGATAGTTTCATGTTTATTACATAAACCTCTTTTAGATGTAAACGCGCAAACTTTGAAAAGTTGTTTAGTACAAGTATCATCTAACTGCATTAAAAATTTGTCAATCACCTGTTTTCCTTGACTGAAAATCTGTGAATGGATCTATATCTGATTTCGACATGATAATTGTAATTGATGGTTGGGGGTTAAGAGGAGGAAGAAGCAGCTACAGTTCACTCTTAATGGATGTTTTCTCCCTTCAAGATATTTTTAAGAAATATCAAATCAAGCACAATGTCAGCGATGTCCTAGAAAGGAAAGCAGCTACACTGCTTAACACTGCAGTCTGATAATGACCCAATTATCAGAGAAACAAAAGTTACATTGGTATCAGAATGAAGGGGGGGAAAAAATCTCCTTTTGAGAGTCAAGAAGTTCTAGCTATGTCAGCACTCCTATTACAAGATACATAATACAGCAGAAGATAGCCAAAATATTAAATGCTTGTTTATCTGCCATTTAAAGGCCTCCTGAAAAGTAAAAAAAATCCAAATTGGATAAACAGAAATATATACTAAATTTTTCTATCTTACTATGAATAAAAATCGATTACTTTTCTGAACTATGCTAAGAAAACCATCTAAAGCACTCTATAATTACATGAAAACCATGACCTTTTTCCCCACTGTATACTATAGAAGTAGAATTCTCCATCAAAAAGCACCAGAAGAAGTCCTAGGACAACAGGTAATAAGCCACCATCTGAGGGCAAGGAAGTTTTAATCTGCCAACAACTGCATTTTTAATCAGAGCCATGTTTTATTTTCACCTATATACTTACTGAAGATCAGATGTAAAGCTACTACTACAGATATTTTCCTTTATTTTCAATACCTTCTATTTTCTAAAATGAAATTATGTCATCTTAAAAGGCATATTTTCAGATTTGTTTCGTTCATTCAGATATTATACCTTTCTGTTGGAAAGACAATAAAACACTTTTAAATAATATGCATACAAATCAGCACATAAAGACAAATGGAATCCCAGATTATTTCAATCTATGTCTTGACAGAACTCATGAAGTATCACTGATCCTTTGGTAAAAGATCACAGCACTTGCATGTTTAAAATAAGTGTGGAACCTGAGCTGTAAGAGAAGGGGAACGATTACTGCACAAGCCCAGCTGTAGAGACCTTACCCACACCAGTGTTACATCAAACAGTGGCAGACACTAAAGTTCTAACATTTATGCTTAAGGAGACTATTCTTGGTCATTTTCATGGCAAAGTTACTGAAGTTTCATGTTTATCAGAGACTATTCCTTGCACTGTCAGAAGTATGCTGCTGTATTTTAATAAAACATACTGCTAGGCCATATTGTAAATGAATTATTGATCCCCCTGAGTTGTTAAGATTAAACTTTTACAACCAATTATTTTAACATAAATTAGCTGTAATGATTAATAGTTATAAAATAAATTAAATCCCTAAATCACTTGCTGTTTATGATATTTTTTTTGCAGATTGCTGGCTGTATGAATGTTTGTAACCGCCTATGCAATAACAAAAAAACCTGAATTTCAAGGAACATGGAAGGGACTACTGCTGCCTGATGCATTTAATATTTTATTAACAGTTATAAGCATATTTTTTCATGACCAAAACACTGGAAACAAAGTGATTGCCACAGCTGCCAAAGAAAATGAACACAAACTTAATTTACACAGATGTACTGGCAGTAGAAAGTGCACATATTTAAATACAGCTTCATGAAAGCTTAGCAGGCAGTAGGTAATAAAGAGTTATTCAATTAACCATAAACCAGAGCTTACAATACTAATTGGTGCATTTACAGACTTGGATTATAAGAGTTAACAATTGCATGTTTACAATTTAAAGACAGATTGCTTGTACACTGTGTGATAGAAGAAAAAACACAGATTTAAAATCAACATTCAATCTCATAGGAGAATGCTAAAGAAAAAACTAATAACATCTACTGAGAGTTTATTTGAACTTGCTATATTTTAAGTTTATATTAATTTGCTCAAGGCACACCTAAAAAGCATCTACAAAGAAAACCTCACAACTAACCTACACAGTTCTAAAGCAATTTTTTGCAATTGGTTATAAAACCAATTTGTATGGCGCTGTAAAAAAGCCAATGGCCACCATTGCAAATATCTTGACAAGTATATTTTTCTCTCAACAGTGTTGGGAAAGCTAACCATTTACAAAGAAACAAAGAGGTCAGTACTTGAGTCATACAGATACTGTATGTTTCTCTGAAGATATTATTCAAATAGCAATGTTACTTTATTACTCAAATACCCATCATCACAGTTACCTCCTTCAAGACCTACTAAATGCTGAACTCAGTACTTTGAATTTTAAGTTTAGCACACACAGAAACACTTCCACTAATCTACATTCTTCCTCTTCATTATGTTTTGTGGCTTTTACCTACTACTTAGGGAACAAAACCACAAATAAAACAATCCTCCTGAGTTGCTAGGGCATGTCTGAATTATGACTTGTTTGTGAAGGTTTTTTTTTTCAAAAAAGGAGGTATTCTTGAAGCAAACCAGTTATTTGTGAAATAGCTCAAAATTTTGAAAAATTAGAAAATACTGAAGCATGAATGCTACAGAGATACATTATAATCTCAGTCCTCCTGAAACATTACAAAATCACAATCAATCACAGAATCAGAACGTCTGGAAAGGGCCCATGAGGATCACCAAAGTCCAACTCCTGGTTCTGTGCAGGGCAGCTCAAGTGTTGCACCATCGACCTGAGAATATTGTCCAAATACTTCTTGAACTCTGCCAGGCTTGGAGCTGTAACCACTCCCTTGGGGAGCCTGTTCCAGTGCCCAAGCATCCTCTTTTTCTTCTATCTGGTCACTGGTCACAAGAGTGAAGAAATCAGTGCCTGCCTCTCCACTTCCCCTCATGAGACCACAATGAGACCACAATGAGGTCTTCCGCTCAGTCTCCTCCAAGCTGAACAAACCAAGTGTCCACAGGTTCTTCTCACATAGCTTCCCCTCCAGACCCTTTGCCATCCTTGTGGCCCTTCTGGATGCTCTCTAATAGCTTTATGCCTTTCTTATATTGTGGCTTTGAACACTGCACACAGGACTCAAGGTGAGGCTGAACCAGCACAGGGTAAAGTGGGACAATCACCTCCCTTGGCTGGCTGGTGATTCTGCACTTGATGAAGTTGTACCAAAGCGTGAAAAGGTCAAAGTTTGCCCCTTACACTGAATATTAGTTAAGAAAGGAGTCCATCACCCCATCATGGAGATACCACAAAAGTAATGATACTCATTTAGGGCATAATCCATTTTCTTTTTTAGGAAAAAAATCCAAAAGGCATTACATACTCAACTGGGATACTCATCTAGCCTCCCAGCAACAGGAAACTTTCAACATAACAATTTATTGCAGAGTCATGCAATAGTACTACAAAACTGATTTGGGGTATGCCTGACACCATTTGACAGGAGATGCAACTCACATATCAAAGGATTAGGAAGGCACAACAGGAGTGAACCACCCCAGGACTAGAAACCTAAGAGAAGTAAACATTTCACCTGCTTCGCAGCTTCTTTAAGCGTCAGCTTCAAGTGAGCAAATTCTCAACTTCACATGTCTCAAGGCCCCTAGCTGGCATAAACTCTAAACTTTTGGGGGGTTTTTATTCACTGAATGGTGTGACATGATGAATAAAGATCATCAGCAAAAAACCGTACCAATGGCAACTCCCATTTTAGATGCCTAACTGGTAAAAATATCTCCTGAAATGTTTCAAACCATGAAGCAAATCGTGCGTCTACAGTTACTGGCAAGTCTGGAAAGAAAGTAAATACAGGAAAAATAAATATTGTGGCCAACGGTGAGCACAAGTGCTACAATTAGGGAGGGCACACAAGACAAAGTAGACAAGTACTATAAAACTGCTCGAATTAAATGCTTTTTCCTCGTCTGGTTTCCTGAAATGCCTCCAAAACTAAAAGTTTCTCTACAGCGTTATCACATGTACTCTTCCTTGCAGAAAGGAACTACATATTGCTTTTTCTGGGAAATGCACTATCAGAAAGGTCAAAAAACTTATTTTGACACTATACAAGTCATCACTGTATCACTTCTGCGTTTCACAGTTCCTCAAAAGATAAAGTGAATCAAGGAGAAAACCTGCTTTTCACACTAATCATGCTGTTAACAGTTCATTAAAGCAGAATTTGAATTGAAATGTTATGCCAAATAAAGTACGTTTCTTCTCTAATTTCTGGTCCTTTTTGTGACATCCAGAAACTGTAAAAATCTAAGCGAGACTACTTCAGCTACGGATAATGGACTCAATTCAATTTTCATTTGCATTGAAGAAGTAGAACATGTCAGATGTCTGCTTATTCAGGCCTACCTTAGTATTGTGATTAAACAGATGACTGAACTAACAAACAAGTTACAGGAACTTAAATTCTTTCATTAAGAGCCAGGTATATCAAGTAGATGCTTCGAGTAAAAAGTACCACTTTCTGATTTAACACTTGCAGACAGAAATTTCAGATAAATGAAAAACAAGGTTTCCAAAAACAGAAAAAAAAGACAGCTACTGTAATGACACTGATTTCTTACCCTACGCATGGCTTCCTCCTCCTCTTGACGCTTCTCATAATGTGCAAAGTCATCAAAGATTGAGGTGGTATGCTTGAAAGTAGCAATTATTTTAAGCACTTGCTTGGCTTTTTCTAGGGGTACCTCTTGAGTGTCCCTCGAATTGGTAACCGGTTTGTTGTCATTGTTTTCCAAGCGAATATGTCGCAGTTGGTTATTGGGAACGTCTTTGACAAAGATCCATTTGACATCAAACTTCCCCTTCCACTTATCCTGAGACCAGACACCAGCATATGCATTGTAGTCCACAACAGACTTCATCTCAGCCACTCCACAAAAGTGTCCACTGCCATTCACACTGAAGAGTAAATAGAGTGGGCCTTTTCCATTCAGGGACCGGTAAGCAGCATCCAAGCGCTTATTACCATGCTCAGTACTACACCAGATAGAGTACTTAATGGAGCGATGAATATCGTCCTCTGAATAACTTTTGATTATAAACACACGTCCGTTCTTCAGATTCCAATCGAAGTCTTTGGGATTGTAGTTGTTTATGGCCTTTAGTTTCTCCAGCACTGGGTGCACTTCCACACCAGAAGGTGAGGAGTTGACGGATACAACACCTAAACCAAAGTTCTCACTACCAGCTCCATTGTTCTGGCTGAAGCCCACACCCCTATTACGAGGAGCTACCCAGCGGTTTTGCAGTTGCTGCTGCTGCAACTGGTGAGGCTGGGCCTGCTGCTGAGGTCCTTGTTGCTGCTGTGGTTGCTGTGGCTGAGGCTGCTGTTGAGGCAGTTGGCTTTGCACCAGTGGCGGCGGTTGAATTAATGGCTGAGGCTGCTGGATTATAGTCTGAGGAGGCAGTACTGGTTGAGCTGGGGGCGCTTTTACCACTGACCCTTTGTCATCCCAAGTTCCAATATTCATGTTGTGTTTTATAGGTGGCGGCGGTACAGCAGGGCCCCCGATGCCCACATTACCTTTAGGCTTGAGTTTCGGCTGAGGTTTAGCAGGTTTCCTCGCAATTGCAGCCCACGAGGTTGGTTTGGGTGCTGAACTGCTAACTGGGGGCACGCTGTTAGCTGCAATGCTTGTCATACCTGTACTGCTCAGAGCTGAACCTACAGTTTTTGTTACAGCAGCCGTCATATCTCCACCAATTTTCAGTCCAGTCATGCCTTGCTCAATGCTGCTAATCCCAGGCACCTTGCTCAGAGTATCACTGCCAAATCCAGCCTGTCCATCTGCTATGGCTCTCCCAAGAGAACTAGGTGGATAGCCATAGCTGCTGCTGTAAGCAGAGCTTTGCGTTGATTGTCCCTGAGATCCACTTGTCCCCCATGTAGAGAAGTCTGCATTCCCAGGAAAAAAATTAAATCCATGCTGCCCAAGAAATGGAGGGGTATTTCCTAATGCCCCGGGTTGACTAAATACACCATCAGGTATGTAATGGTGTTCACCATTGCTCATCTGTCCATAAGTTGTCAAATATGGCATTGGAGGGTCACCGGCAGTTGACCATGCTGCTTCACCTAAAGAGTATGGGAATCCAATGGATGGAGCATAATAGCTAGGCATATATGGGTCTGACATTGGTGGATAGCTGTTACTCTGCAAGAAAATAAAATTTAGAAAATCAGCAATATTGACAATTATGCTCAGGGGGAAAAGAACCTGTAATACAATCCAAACCATTTTAAAGGGTTATACGAATGTACTTGTAACTTCCACCATTCCTCATAATGTAAAAGGTGGGTAAAGTATCTGTCAGATATGGCCATTTCTTCCAGAGACCTTCTCAAAGCATTAAAGGGCCCCCTTTTTTTCTGGAATATTATCCTAATTTTAGCTACTAAGCTAGGTTTAAAATGCCTCCATGCCAACAGTATCAAGAAAATAATAAGCTACTCTAAACCAAGTCCTAACTGTACCTTCATAACTAAAGAAAAATACCTGCAACTATGATTTAAAGTTGTGGTATTCTTAGATTTTCTCATATTTCTCACTTCTAACTGGAGACTCCAACAGAGTATTACAGTGAAATAGATGCATGGATACCTGTTTGTTTCAGGAGTAGCAACCAAAAAAAGGTAACATATCCATGCTATGGAGAATGGGCATTAAATCAGTACCACACCAGACAGACTCCTGGGAAATCAGACAATTTGCTTCTTGAGACATTTGAAGGACTACCCCCATATGACTTCTGGCGCTGTTTTGTAGAAAAATTTGCATATATCATCCTCTAGCTGATGCTTCCTTAATGTTGTATTATTGGAGGGAAAAAAAATAGTGAAGGCAAGCAAAATTCTTAGTCTTTAATAACTTGCATTCTCTCAAGACCACTCCAATTTACAAACTTAACATAACTCATTAACTTTCAACTACAGAGGCAATTCACAGCTCTGGAAGTCAAGCCATTAACTTCTTGGTGGAAGAGTTGTATCAAGCTGTAGTGATATTAAGCTTCCATCTATTATGCCATCAGCTGTGAGCTACTTCTACCACCTTTAAAGGAAATAATGTCCAAGCACTTAATATGTTCTCAGAGCCAATAAAACTGTTGTTTTGGACTGCATCCAAAATGATGATTTTGTTTTAAATGTAAGGGTCTGGGGCTTGTTTTTTAGCTGGTAACTGCATCTTTCTGAAGTTAGAGCAGAAACACAAGAGCAAGAGACATCAAAGCATGCTTTTTAACTCAAGCTTTTTCAGAATTCTTAAGAACGCTTCATCTGCCTAAGATATTGCATGATGAGACAAAATGTGATATAAATTTATATTTCTGCGTACATTCAGGCAAGTCAGTAACAGTAAGAAATATCCAAAAATTAAGTCTGGAAGTCAGCTGAACGTCAAAGTTAACTTCAAGGTGGAAACCAACGTTCACTTACCTGATTTGTCTGACTACTTAGATATGGCTCAAAATCATCATCATTTACTGCATCCTTTTGATGAATCGAACCGTTTTGTACTGAAACTAAAAATAAAACTGTATTAGAATACCCTCTGGAAAATCCATGCTGCACTTTCAAACTAGGTGACACTTCTTAGCCACCTGTACATTGAAATATATAGTACTGTTAAGCACCATTCCAACTTAAACAACACAGCTCATTCTACTGCTCATGAGGATCAGATCTCAGGAGAGGTCTGCAAAAATAGCAGCTAGAACAGTCTACTCCTGACTATTCTTTCCTGAGATTCACAGACAGATGAAGAATTACAGGCACACCTTATTTGCACAGGCAGTAAATCCAGCATTTCCAGAAGTACCAGACCAAGTGCAAATGTGCAGACCAACCCGATCTATAGACATATTCAATAGGTTAAGGGAAAGTTGCAACATACAGCTTTCTCCTGCCAGCAGGAAAGGCAGTTACCCACCAAGACAACCATGAAGGACACCACTATCCAGCTATTTAATCCTTTATTTCCTACACAACTGTACTGCACCTCGGAAGCACCTCTGAGGTGACAAGCAAGGCAGAAATAAAAGCTCAAGTCCCAAAGGATGATTACAAGCCCTTCCCAACACATATGGCACTCCATGCTGGAATCTCTTCCTACCTGCTCTTCTTGGTCTGCTAGCACCTTTCATTTCATCTAAGGCATTACACCTACCTGGGATTCTCCAGCTGCCCAAATTACTTGGAAGTGTCTCACTACCATCCCCCAGGCTACTATTCAAACAAAGCCACACTGTGCAAATTTCGGCTAAGTTCCACTGTTTCCCATGGTGCAAAGCAGAACAGGGACTTAAACCAGCACTTTCAACTACACAACCTGAAGATGAAGATCTGTTCTCAAAAATAAATTACTGGTTATCCAAATGCAACTTTCTGGGGGTTTTTTTGGTCAAATAGGTTCAGTGGCGGGGGGAAAAGAAAATCTCAGGATGAGCAGTAAGGTGCACTGAAAAACCACGACTGCAGAAGTTACAACAAAACAGCAGATTTCCTGAAACTTAAAAAACTGAGTTAGGAGCCAACTCTCCTTTAGCAATAGCTTCTGCAAAGCATATACAACCATGCAATTAAATATTCAACTTTGCTGAAATTAGCATTTAAGAATCAGGGGGGTTTTTCTTGCTTCTTTGGGGGTTGCCACCCAAAATTCACATTGTAAGCCAAGTGGTGCTTGAATTTTTTTTCACATTTGACTTCAACATCCCTAAAACAAAACTGCCTTCATTGAATGAAACTAGCTGAAAGAAATGACAAAGTAATAGATATAATCACAAGGAATAATCAAAATCCTGGAACTTTTTATTAACTTCAGACAGCAGTAGAAAGAGGTAAAAATTCATAATTTAACACAGAAGGTTTTTTTCAAAGCAATTATCTGGGAAGAAAGCAACCTGTGTTTTGAATACCTTCTTGAAGTTTTAAAAGAACAGACACTTCAGTTATTACCAACTGGCACACTGCATTTCTATACTAGCAACAGTCAAATATGACCAGAAATACCAAGCACAATGTAATTTAGAACTGGATAGAACAATATTCCTAATTAAACACTGCATTTAAATTAAACATTAGGTGTTGGGAGGTCTCTTCCCCAATAACAGTTTCAGTTGAGGTCATGTATCATTCTGAATTTACACACAACGGTAACATATTCATGAGCTGGAATTCCTCTTTATATTTGGCCCAGTTACACAAAGGATAAGCCTCAAAACATTTTGTCTATGTCATATCAACTGCTTAGACTGAAGCACACAGTACAGACAACACAACTCTCCAACATAATTCTGTTATAAGAAAAACATGGGCAGCAGTTTAAGTTTCTTAAAAGCATGCATCCACAAGTAAAGGAATAAACAGATGTATGTCAAGACTAGAGTCCCATCAAAATTAATCTCCTCATAATGACAGCTAATCATAATGACAGCTAATCTTCATAAAAAGTAGATCCACAGGTATCTAAAGGTGACTGAAGATAGAATTATTTCTGGTCTTACATTACAACTAACATAAAACATTCTTGTAAATAAATTTTCTTTCTTATTCATTCTGTAGAATACTGAGATATTAAGTCAGTGACACAGAGTATTTCTACACTGACATTTTTCCTAGTAAAATATATACATTTCCCAGTGAAATAGCATCACTGGAAGCATGTTCCTTTAGCTTTCCATTCTAACTTTACATGATGTATTAATAGTGAAGAATGTAGCCCACACAGACATTTACCAAGAGCAAATGAATGCCTCGTTCCCAAAATCTCACATTAAGTGCTCCAACTGAACAGGGCAGTGATGAAGAATACTAATTGAAACTAATCTGCAGATACTAAAAATATCTGTATCAATACAAAGCTATAAATACCATATGCTTCTGCAAACACTGTGAAAACATACAATGTAATTAGATATTGGGAAGAAGCAACTCATCAAATAGAGGAATTTAGAGCTAATATTCTTTTAGCTGCTACTACCCATGGAATAACCACACTCAAAAAAAGATGGGCAAAGGCACAAGAATACCTTTTATGTTAGAAGTCATCCCACTTTAATGTGAAAGATAAACACTAAAAGACACATGAAACATTTCGTTCTTGTTTTAAACTTAATAACTACATTTAAGCCTCCTATGAAACAACAAATTGTTATACACACAAGTGTAAAAATAAGTCAGCACCTTCCTATGGCAGATTTGATACAATGGCACAAAAAAAAAAAAGGGGGGGGAAAGGAGTTCCAGGAATGCATTTTTTTCCTCCACTCCACTATAAGTCATAATTTGATAGATGTAAGTTCTGATGTTTTATGTCAACTGTACAGTAGTTGACAACTAAAGTAAGAAAACTTTCATGACAGGATGATTTACTCATTCCAGTCTCTGAAATACCAGCATGAATACAGACACAACAGAGAGATAGTACTGTTCTACATACTAGAACTTCAGTTCCACAAATTCTGGTCAAAGGAAACAGCACAGTACACCAGTTAATAATAAATCAGAATAAAGCATCCAAGGCATTTTGCTAGACAATAAAAATCCGCTACCTACCAATATCATTTGCAGGTCTATTATTTTTCATTTCAATATGAAATATTGAAAACATACAGCCCTTTCACAGCTCACTCTTTCTCTCATATGCTCTCCACCAGACGTGGAGAGCTTCTGCCATCCTACTTAACATTATTACTTTTATGCACAGAACCAACTTCAGATTGGTCTGTTAACTCAGTATCACATCTTCCCTCAAAGCTCCTCTAAGCTGAGACCTATCAAAGCTCCTCTAAGCTGAGGCCTATCATGACAGCTGAAAGACTGTCTGCTAGCATGTGGTCAGTAAGAACTGCTGACACTGACTTAATTCAACCACTTGAAAAAGCCTCTAACCCAAAGCCAACAACTTGTGCTACACCGAAGATGATAGCACCATCTCCTAGACCTTTAATCTAATGCTAAGTCATAACTTAGTTTCACTAAACAGACATTACACCAAATAATTTAATAGAACAGAGATTAATTGTTCTGTTTCACTATAGTTTTCACTCAGGTCATACTCTCACCAAGAGCACACATCATGAGTATTCATTATTTAAAAAGATGCACTCCATAAAAAAATCCAAGTTCAGAAATGCAAAAATCTCTTCCTTACATAGCAAACAGAGATGTGTTTTGATTCAAACATTCCACAGCAGTGACAAATTATAGAACACAAAAATATGCTAACATAAATAAGCCAAAGTAAAGCTGACTTGTGCATTTTCACACACTGCAACATAGCACCAAACAGAAATGCTTCATACTTCCAGTCCAACTCATATATAAACAGTATAGTTCAAAAACTACCTGTGTGTGTCTCTAACAGATGCATCTAATTAACCTCACTAAAACTGAGAAATAATAATTCAAAACCACTTGCTATAATGAGACTGACTTTTCTTCTCAATTAAGGGCAACATGGAAGGTATGACCACAAACTATTTCAAAAACATGAAATAGCTTGCAAGTGTACTTTGGGGGGGAAAAAAAAAGTAGAAGTAATAGAATATGAGAGAACAAATATTCAAGAATGACCAAACTAAGAACACCTGAGGAGGCAAACACATTCATTTTTCTCTGAATGCAGGGAAATTAAAAAGAACAGGCCAAATTCAGTAAGATCTGGGAACCATGTGCCATCTCACAAGCAATATATGTAACAAGAAGCAGATAATCTGCAAGTAGACAGAATAATAGAAGAAGTATGCTGTGGGTAACATTAAATGACAGCTCACAGAAAACAATTAGATTAGTTCAGATAATGTACTAAGAGGGGCAAAGAGTACCTGAGCTTAGGAAAAAAAAGGTTTCTTATCTGCATAAGTCTAATAAGCATATTAACACACAGAGGTAGCTGTGTGCAGGCCATTCTATAGCTCAGTTTGCTGAGCAGCTAAGAATTAAATGGGCACAAGTGGACCGTTTAGGCGGAAAGAAATTCCAAATAGAACATTATTGAGAAAACAAATTCCAGACAAAATACTGCAAGATGTCATCTGAAATGCTATTTACAAGTGACTTGCCAAGAATTTTAGAGAGAAGAATATTAAGTAGTTACTAGTTCCTTCCTTCTGTGGGAAAGAAATCCCACTGAATATGGTATTCAAAAACTAAGACCTTGACAGAAACAGGAAATGAGAAGGTCTACAAACGCTGACAAAAGATCAGTTACTGGTGCTAAAATGAAGTGAGACTACAAAAATTCTGAGAATAAGGAAGGCGATGTTTTCTGCTCACAGATATGAGTAACTAGTCACATGGTTGCTGTCTAGCAAATTAAGGAAGCTGTTCAAAAAGATTATTTCTGATGATTCTACTCACTACACAGAAAGGCCCAAGGTGTACTGTTAAGAAGAGATTATACATGCATATCACAAAGGCAGCTAAAAAGAAATAACTATTTAACTGACTTCTGACATTAATCTTTTGCAAAATAACACATTGTAAACTGATGTACTGCTGTGCCACAGTAAACGTGCTGGGAAGTAAAATTTTGGCACACAGTTTGCTGTCATCCTGCTCTGAAATAAAAGTCATCCTATAGCTATAACAAACATCTGTCAAACATTATCCTCCATAAAAGCAATATTACAGATTTATACAAAAATACAAGGTATTAACTTACCTTTATTTCCCTGTCCTTTAGGTCTCTGTATATAGGAAAGTGGGGGGGAGGGGGGGAAGCAAAACAAGTTCAGTTAGAATCTTCTAATATCAACTTCAGTGTAATTCTATTTATTTGCCAATTGTGCCCTTTTCAGCTTAAATATCACTTCAAAATATTACTAAACCGCGCCATTATTAAAATGTTGTGACATTACTTAAAATAACATTATAAAATACTACAAAACCAAAACCGGATAGAATTTTACTAAAAACATTGAAATCATCTAGGATTTAACAGCATGTGAATTTTAAATGGTGCTGAAAAGCTGAACAAGTGAATTTTAATTGCCCTTGGCTTGAAAAAACATAAGCAATAAACAAAAATAACACACAGAGTTAAAAAGATGTTAGTACCTTAAGATTACTCCCAATACCCAAATTTCATTACGATATGTCATCTTTTAAACTGCCTGACAGGTACTTATCAGAGAATAACATACAACGCCTTGCTTTTTAGATGTACAAAAAAATAGAGTTGTATCATATGCTGAACTTCAAGTTGTGCATTCCTTGCCTAGGCAATTGTACTGAGAAAACTATACAGCCTGTATAAACCTTTCACACAAGGAAATAATTAATGAGGTTTTTTTTTTTTTAGGATTAGTCATTACAAAACACTGTTAATCCGTCATGCACTAAGAATCAATGTAACATTACAAGTTACAGTATCCTTAATTCCTCTACAGCAAGATAAAATAACTTAGAAAAACAAATGCTAGTCCATGAAAATCTAATTCACCTTCTCATATTACTTTCAACTAAGCAGGAGTGGGTCTCCAGGCTGCATCACTCTCTTAACAATTTTTAGTCCTGAAGAGCTCAGTATTCAGAGGTTTGAAAGTTTAGGAGGCAACCACCTCCCAGTCACTTTCATGTGCATTTGGCTCAGTTACCATAACACTGTTCAACGCTGCTTCATTTAGAGGTGTCAAGTTAGACACTGACCTCTCCCAAAACAGGAAAAATCTCCTTAACCTGAAAAATCTCAACCACCTCATCTTTTCGGATGAATCTAATCCAGACACAAAGGCATGCAAAGGCCAACAAGAGACACAACTAGAAAAAGTTGGGAAGAAGCAGCTTTCATGAAAGACAGGACAATGAAAAGCTAAGAGATCACTGAGCTAGAAATAACTGCTTAAAGGAAACTGGAGAGCATGCACAAAGAAAAAAGAAACAAAACATTAAAGGCACAGAGAGAAAATAAAAGAAGGGAAGAGACTGCAGGGCTAAAACTTTTGGGGAATGGCAGAAACCCACGGATAAAGCAGAGATCAAAACAGAACAGCTTCCAGCCAGAAAGAAAGACCAGCAGAGGCCTAGCAAACGTAAAAAAATAACAAACTCTAAGCTCCGTGAAGGACCAAGTTTAAAAGAGTGCTGCACAGCGCAGGGAGAAAAACTGAGAACTGCTGGAAGAAGCGGAGGCCGGAGGAAAAGGAGAAGCCAGAGGCCCGAAGGTGGGCGAGGAGAGCGAAAGGCAGGAGGAGAAAGGATGCGGTAACGAGGAGCCCGGGGGAGTTTGGGGTGCGCAAGGAGAGGAGACGGCGCTAGGCGCCGCGGGGAGCGCGGCTCTACGGCGCTCCCAGAGCGAAGAACCGGGAGCCCGGGGGCCCGGCCGGGAAAGGCCGGCTCCCGAGTAGGTCACACACAAAGGGGCCGCGGGCGGGGGCCGGGCCGGCAGCGCTCGGGGCTGAGGGCGGCGGGCGCTGCGGGCGGGCGGGGAGGCGGAGCGCTCCGGCGCGGATCAGCGGTTATAAATAGGGGCGGCCGGGCCGGGAAAGAGGCCCGCCATCCCGGCTGCGATGGACAGCCGCTCCCCATGGCGGCGGGGAGGGAAGGAGGCAGGGAAAGAAGAAGGGAAGGAGAAGGCCGCGAACCGCGCCGCCCCGGCGGCGAGGGAAGGTGCAGGTGGCCGCCCTGCCGCCGCCCTCCCCCGCCGGGGGAAACGACGGGGCCGGGAACAGGGAAGGGGAGAGAGCGGGCGGCCGCATCCCCCGCCCCGCGGGCGGTACCTGGTCGACGCTGGTGGCTGACATTCTTCACGGGGAGCCGCGATCCCCTCGCTCCGCTCCGCCTGGGCCTCGAGTGATTCCGGACGCCGGGGCCGCTCGCTCGCCTCCGCCGCCTCCTCCCCACCGCCGCCGCCGCCTGATTGTCGCCGCCGCCGCCTGGGCTCGCTGCCGCCGCCGATCGGGTTCCCGCTGGAAGGAGCCGGCCGGCCGGACGCAGCGCCGCTTCCCCCCCCTTGCTCTGGGCTCCGCTTCCCCACAATGGCGGACGAGGCTCCGGCTCCCACTTCCGCTCCGCGCCGCCCTGACCTTCCGCTCCCCCCGCCGCCGGCGTCGCCGCTGACCTTTCCCTCCCCGTCCCCGCCTCCTCCATGTCACGTGGGGCGCCAAGCAGCGCCGCGCGCGCGCGCGCCCTCCCGCCGCCCAGCGGCTCCCGGGGCGCGGGGGGGCGGGGTCTGCGGCGGGTGCGCGTGCGCGCGGCGGGAGGCGGCGGGCGGAAGGAGCCGCGGCTGTTCCCGTCCCCGCCGGCCTGGGAGCGCGCCCGAGGCGTAGGGATGCCCGCGAAGGAGGCGATGGAAAATGTGGAGGATTCTCTCTGCTCCACCGTGCCTATGCCGGGGACCTTCTTGGGCAGGGCGGCGTGTCCAGGGCGGCGGGCAGCCGGCCGCGGGGCCGTGAGGCGACCCAGCCTTGGCTGCCCAGAGCGGCTGTTGCTGCCTGCGGAGGGCTCGGGCGGCCTTCCCGCGGCCACTCCTGTCGCCCATCCTCTCCTGGGTCACAGAATCACTGAATGGGTCAGATTGGAAGGAACCACAATGGTCCAACCTCCCTGCCCAAGCAGGGTCATCTCAGAGCACATGGCACAGGATTGTATCCAGACGGTTCTGGAATTTCTTTAGGGAGGGCAGTCTGTTTCAGGGCATGGTCACCCACAGTAAAGAGGTTCTTCCTCATATTCAAGTGGAACTTCTGTGTATTGGTTCCTGTCCGTTGCCTCTTGTCCTGTTGCTTGGCATTCTCCGGAAGAGCCTGCATCCATCTTTGACACCCTCACTTGAGATACTTGCACACAATGACGTGCCCCCTCAGTCATCTTAACAGGCGCGGCCCCTCAGCCTTTCCTCACCAAATAAATGCTCCATACCCTTGAACCAACTCTGTAGCTGTCCACTGGGCCTGCTTGGCAGCACAGAATCTGCAAATGTGAAGGCTAAAGCTTAAGGCATCACCAGGAGCTCCATGCCTCTCTTGCACTGAGGAGCCCAGAGCTGCACACAGCACTCCAGGTGCTTGGGGCAGCTCCACAGCAGGTTGTAAGCAGGGTCCAGGGCGCTGCCTGGGCTCAGAGCACACAATGCCTGTTCAGAACACTTACCCTGCAAGCTCACACCCCCTCTGCTCTCCCCTGCCCTGGTACCTGTGCTGTGGTACAGGTTTGGTGGGAGAACACACAACGCTTCAGCAAATACAAGGTTTTTTCACCTATCTGCTTTCAACTTCATCATTAATGAATTACACTGTCCTTAATTGACGGGGAAAGTTCTGCAGTTGTATAGGGGCTTCCTGCAGAAGCCGTCAGTAAAATCCAAGACCACTTAAACAATGCCCTAGGGGAGAATTAAGTATTTATAAATTTGAATCAGAAAATTCAGCGTTGTAATTAATACGCTGCTTGGAGTCTGGAGGCAAGAATGCCTTAAATCCAGTACAATTGTGTAAACGTAACTGTCAGAGCAATGGGAAGGTGCATCTCTCATGACCCTGAGTCCATGTCCCTTTTAAAACTTGGTGCATGTGTTTTTTCTTCTCAAATTAGTGTTCTTATTGTGTCTTGTTTTTTTTTTTTAACAATTGCACAACATAATCTTGGAGAAATAACACTTCTGGATGAAGAGTCGGTTTATAGTGGCAAATCATTTCTTAAAACTCTCAAAAAGGGAACATTATACTGGAAGTTACCCAGAGTTTGTGTAGATAGTACTTGCAGAATGCTCATTTATGCTGTTGCAGCACAGTCTGTAATTTTGACCACTACCCATGAAGGCGTACCCTATGGTACAGAGGGAAGCTGATGTAGGTCTGGATGTGGAAAACAGGTTCTAAAATAGAAGATTGAAAGAAATGGCCTTGGTGAGGTATAGAAGAAGAATGAGGCTGAAATATCATAGGAAAAAAGTAATCAAATACTTTTATGCATTTCAAACATCAAGGACAAGGACAAAATATCGTGGATTTAAATTGGAGCCGGCAAGGTTAAAGTTGATCTTTTATGACAGCTGGAAGAACTAGATGACCTTTAGTAGATCTGCAAATTTAACTTAGGATAAGACCCTTAAAACACAATCGACAAGTAAGACTGTGCTCCTGCCTCTAGCACAACAGTTAAAAAGCAGGTGGAACCCTTAGATTCAGTCTTTTAAATCATATTTCTTTCTCTTTTTTACAGTTTTCCTAACCCATAGGCAGGTATGGCATGAGGGGATTTTCTCTTTTTAGTGAAGTGTTATAATGTACGTACAAAAAGATTGAATAGGCAGAAGAAAAGTAAAAGTGAGTCAAACAGAGCACAGGCTCTGGAAGGAGTACCCACATTAGACATTCTCTTAACTGATAGGCTAGGCATTAATTTCTGCCTGTGGTTTGTTGGGCATTTTTGTTTGTTTTCCTGGCATCTTTTATCCTTATTTCATTTAGCCACAGTGAAAACAGCTTCAGTCTTGGAATGCATTTTGGTGTGGTGATGATAAAACTGCCGTGAGAAATGAGGCTTCTGATCTCTTCCCAGTGATGAGAGAATTCAGATCCCAGCATTTCTTAGCTCATGAGGACTACTGGCCATGGGTACATCCCACCAAGTTACATGGTGAATACGGTACTGAAAATTCCACTTGCAATCTTAGAGACCATAAATTTGACATCAGTAACATTCAAAAAGAATCAGCAACAGAAGTCCATTAGGGAATTTGGTCCAGTGAAGCAACAGCCTTTGAACCATCTGGTTCATACCAAATTGCCAGTTCTCAGGATTTTATCCTGTGATTCAGGAAAATGTGGCTTAATCTTCTATTTTTGGAATCATAAAGTACTAAAATTATATTTATTAAAATGACAGTGTTTTAAATGGTTTTGGCCCTCCTGATTAGACAAAGAAGTCTGGAAAGAAAACAGCCAAAAACTTTTAAAACTGGCATTGGGAAAGGAGAACTCAAATTTATTACTCAACATCTCATTGGTTTTGACCCAAGGCCATTTATTTTATGAGGCTGACAGTTGTTTTTGAATATTTGGAGTTTTATATGGTGCTTCTTTTGCAGAAGTACTGTATTGCCTCTGAGATAGTGCTGGCCCCTAGTGACTTAATAACATCTATTTAGTTAAATATGCAATGTAATAGGGGAATAAATAAAAGCACTATGATTTTTTTATTCACTTTATCATGGTTGCTGTGATTTGTATGACAAAAATCCAATGTGCTGCAAATATTTCCAGTTTTTATAATTTTGGTGTCTGTGCTTGCAAGTGGTTCTACATTGTTCCTCGTTATCTATACCATTAGGAATGTGGTAGAGTGAAAATTATCCTTAAAGAAAGTGCAAGTTCAGCAGGATTCCAGTCTGCATTGCAAGCTTAGGCTCAAATGAACCTTTTTGATGGGGAATAATGCAAGCCTCTGAGGACTTGCTGGAATGCTCTGTGGCAATTAGTTCTGTAATATTATAGTTCAAGTTCCGGCCTTATGTGGCTCTAGAGACTTTGAAAATATATACGGTTCATTTTTCAAAATGCTTTTAGGCCTCTTTTTATATCCCCTTTAATTTTCCATCATCCAGTAGTTAAGTTCAGGAATATTGTTTGTGATCTGAACTCTGCTGGTTTGATTCCACCACCCTTTGCCATCAGATTGTTGTTCTGAAGGTCTGCGTCATCTGTGTGCATGACTTGCAGAGTTGGTGCCAATGGAGCCATTTCTAGGCCACTCTGCTGGCAGTTTTCTGAATTGACTTAATTGGGCACGGAGTGCCAACACACAGGAATATTCTTGTCAGGACTCCATTTCCTCATGGTTTTTGGAAATGCATATCAAATGGACATGTGCTCGTGACCCGGGAAGGGACTTGGGGCCCTTCTAGAAATGGAGCTCTAGACTGCAACAGTGCTCAGGAGGAGGACAGTTTTCTTTTGTTGAACCTTGAAATCAGTAGGTCCTTTTCAAAGTCTTGCCTGTTACATTCAACAAAACCTTGGATTTTCCCATTACTGCTTTTGGCATAGTAATTATACCAACTTAAAACAAACTTAAAGGATGACTGCATTTACCATTTTGAGATACCTTTTTCCCTTTAGCTTCACTGGATGAAACCAGAAGAACATACATATTTTTAAAAGTGAGGAAAACTTCATGGTAATGATTTCTTTGGGAATGATTAAGATTCAATGCACAAGTTCCGAAGTGCTCATAAAATGTAGTGAAGTTTCTCTTCTTAACCATTAAAATGTAAAAAAACACCATGATTTTTTCATACATCTCCAAGGTTGTCACTGGACTGTAAAACAGGTGCTTTGTCAAGTCTTGGCTACACCCAGAAAGTGGCTCCAAGAATCTTAAAAACTAATACTAGACCACAGACATACTGTAAATAACCTGCTGCCTCTGTTTCTCAGTGTAGCTGAACTATAACTCAAAAGAATTATGAAAATATTTGTTAAATAAGTAGAAAATACATGCCTCTAATATTTTTCTGTTTCTTCTGTCTCAAAAAATATAAAAAATACATCAGTGCATTATGCTGTAGTCTTGGTGATAGACCATCTCCAAACAGCAAGCTGGACTGTGTGGCCTTCAGATATCCCCACTAACCAATGCTTTTTTTATTTTCTGTGATTGAGAGAATCTGTTAATGATTCATAAGACAAAATCAAAGCTCAGGTGTTGGTGACTGCTGATGAACATGACTTCCAGAATGTCCCAGTTATTAGCACTCCTCCAGCTGCACCTTGGCTTGAGCTGGGGTCAAGAGATTGGGATGCCCAACTTTATCTGGCATAAAGACAACTTCATCTGGCATAAATGACATCTTTCATTGCAATAATGAAAGTCCTCAAAACATGGGTTACAAAGGAGTGACAAAGAGAACTCAGCTGCAGATAAATAATTTCTCTCTCTCTCTCCCTCCCTCTCTCTGTGTGAGATTTAATAATTCTGAGCTATTAAACATAGGAATAAATAAAGACTTTGCCATATGTAATTTACTCAGTAGTTATTAAACAACTATGTGTGAGAACCCGTGTGAGAACACCTGTGAGAAATTCATTTCTATGTTGAAGTCCAGGGCAGGTCCCAGATTCCATCATGCATTCTTATACAAGATTACCAGTCCTGAATGTACAGTAGCATTTGCATAACAAAGTATTTCAAAATATGCAACAGGCATTCTGGAAAATACACTGATCATAAAAGAGTGATAAAGTTATACACTATGTTAATGTTGTTGATGCACTTTTTGGGAATGAGGAAATACAAGTTTACACTGATGAAAGAATCTGAAGTAAAACATTGCATGAAAGGACTGAAAAAATGTATGATAGACTGTAAATAATCATAGACTAAAATTACAATTGATGGTCAATTAACTAGAATGTAATAGCTCAAAGCTAGGACCATGACAAAGTAAAGCAGCTAAATTAGTGTATGCTGTCTTTAAAATAGAAATTGCTGCATTTAACCAACAATGATTTCACCTCCTAGATACTTTGATTTTATTTCCTTTGTTATGCAGTGTGTTATTTTTAGTGGGCTCCATTATCTGGAGCATGAGGCAAGACAGAAGCTTTTCACATTGGCAAGCTCTTCTCCACAGAAATACTACTGTATACTGAAGTATTGGTATATTTGATACCAGTGTGTGCTAGATGTTTGGCTTCAGGGAACATGTAGCCCTATCACAGCAGGCTGTGCCTACAACAGTGATTAGTTACTGACAGATCTTCTCTTGTTAGTTTTTATGAAAGACAGTCTTAAAAATTAAATATATATGTCCTTTATTACTCATATCCTCTCTGTGAAACCCTCCTGTCTATCAGTCTGTTTTTTAGTTTAAATATCACTCATTCTTTGTGTAAAATGAATGTCTCTTGCTGGCTTTGCTCCTAATCACATAGAGCAATGTATCTTTTGGTGTACAAATTGCTCATCATTATTGCCTGCTTGAAGCTGGGCTCTGTCGTCATCCTGACTACAGCCCGAGGGCTACAGAAGATTCCCAGTTGATGGAGTTTATATAGCTGGGTTACTTCTGCTCTGCATCATAGCACTAATGTACTTTTCCCAGTCCATCGGCAAACAGCCTATGGCCTGTTCCTACCTGCCTCAAGATATTCCATGTGCCAGATCAGAAAAAGCATGGAACTGTTGTACAGACCCTGCTAGATACCCCCCTGTTTGTCAAAGTATTTTTAGGTGACCTGTAGTGAGAAAAGCTTCTTTAGTTCCATTTAGGCTGTGACGTTGTTACTCCAGCACAGCTGCTTATGCATTTCATTCCTGTCTCAAGATTTGGCTTTGATGAGCTGTAGGTAAATATACACAAAGCTGGTATTTTAGGAACCTCACATGCTAGCCTGCTTGCCTAAGAATATGCAGAGTGCTGTTCTATAATTTTAGTTTAACTTCCTAATTTCCTGGTGTTCAAGGAAAATTGTGAGGAACAATTCCAATATTATTTCAAAGACAAACTGTGTGACTTCCACCTCAGACATTAGATTCAAGAATTATCTTTGTAGTTAAAACAAAGTCTACTGTATCAAAGAGACATGGCGTGCATTTGCTGAGACAATCACCTGTTCCATAAATTTGCTTTACCACTTATTTTGGAAAAGAAGTATCAAACACCTTATGGAAAGTGTGCATGATTTTACCACCTTATTTGTGATTGTTTGTTTGCTGTGGTGGAAGATATCTGTAAACTTTTCTGAAGTCCTATTCTGCATGTGACTGCAGCATTTGGACTCTTGATTATTTGCACTCTTGATTATTTCATTAGATAAATGAAATATTTTTACTGCCTTGCTCTTCATGTCACAGCAGGGCCCTATTTCATTTTTCCCCTAAAACTTTTTTTTTCTTTTCTTTTAATAAATGGCAGAAAGTTAGGTCTTTTTCACAGGATTCTTTTGTTTTCATTCTTGCTCAAGAAGACGTGCAACTTTTGTCTATAGTAAAGTGAGTGGTTTGGCTCTGCTCTCAGCATCCGTACCACGTCCTATTCCATTAATCTGATTTCTAAACTTGGGAAATTTTCATCGATTTTATAACCTTACAGGACTTTGAAAAATCCGTCTCTCAGTGATGCTTGCATTTTTTTTCCTACATGCTTTTTGCTGTTGGTTCGCTTAGTGGTTAGATTTAAAAGTTGTGCAGCAGGGTGCTGTAGATGTTAGCTGCTAACCAGAAGAGGAGGAACTGGAAGGCTATCTCCAGCACTAGCTCCAAGCTCACTTGCTCTGACAGATCTGGAGAGAATTAAAGTAGTCCCTCTCTCCAAACCCTGTGTCTAGGGTTTCCTGTCTATAAGGGACGTCTTTGAAAGATGAGTTCTCTGTTAATGTTCTTAGAAGAACACCTATAAATCAGAACATTTGATATTTTGTGTTTGTGCCATTCTAAAATAATACGAATCTGGGAAAGGAAAAAGTTTTGGTTTTTTTTGAAATATGTAAACCCTCTACCTACTTTGTCAGCACAGCCACTCAGGATCCCCAGGATTAAGGTATTTATAGCACATTATTTAGGCACAAAATAAATGTTCTAGTTATATTTTAATATCCAGATATTTACAAAAGAATAGCATGAACAAATAGGCACCGAAGTGGGATTCCACGATTAGTATATGTAGGAAGAGTGCAACTTAAATTCTGTTTTAAAGCAGAGATATCTTGTACCACATACAGACCAAACCAACTTAGATAATGTCAAAATAAAGATAAAATTGTGTTGATTGGTAGGTTGTACATTCATCATATGCATTCAGTCAACCCATAGTAACTACATTCCTCATTAATGACAAATGTCTATTCTTTAGCTCTGCTTGTAGCTCTGTATTACTTACAAGAACGGATTTCTTGTAGCTCTGTATTACTTACAGGAATGGATTTATTTCCTGCCATGCCTTCCTGTAAAATAGTAAGTTAAATATAAACTCTGAGTTCAGTGTAAAATGCATAAAAAAATACTTTCAATATACAAAAGTTAGAACTAAGACTTTTTTTTTCTAAATATAGATTAATTGAATGAATAAATATAAAATATAGCTGAAATAGTTAATTAGATGATGGAACCCATAAGCCATTGACTATCGTGAATCCATTTTTATTTTAACAGTCTCATCAAAGAGAGATATACAATTTTTAAAGCTTTTCATTAATTTGTGTAACCAAATGTCTGATCAACTGCTAGATCAACACCATTAATTCTAGTCCATTCAAAAATGTTTACAGGGAAGAGAGCTCAGAATTCTTTTTTTTTCTAAGCAGTCATTTTTGCTTTCAGTTACTTCACTGATTTCTGTTTGCAGTTGTTTTTGATCTTTATGAGATCAGTACCTGCATCTCTTAAGTGCTCATGCTGATTCTGGCATGACAGTGCTTTCTCTTTTTGTGACATTTCACAGTATTCTTTCTATTTTAGTTGGCTAATCATGGCCATTTCTATTACTGTAATCTTAACTGCAAGGTCTGGAATTAAGCCCCCTAATTAGACAAGGCACTCAAGGTTTGGTCCCAGTCCTGTGTCATGGTAAACTTAGTTTACTTTAGGCTGATCACCCATCACTTTAAAGATCCCAGTACTTATTATTTTCAATCAAAACTCAGTTTCTTGCAACAACAATTCTGAAGTCTTGTCAAAAAATGCTCTTCAGAGATAATATGTAATGCATGAATTATATACATTAAGATGTATTGCTCAGATCAAATACAAAATTTAAAATAAGTAACCATCCCTCTATAATTAAATTAAATCAGCAAGAATAAAAATATTAACAAACAGTGTATTGATTCATGTTTTATTATATTTTTTAGGGAATTGCTCAGATGGGACACCTATCAAGTGTCTCTTACCTTAATATACTGCATTTTAAAAATTATATGCTTATGTCATTATATGGACACATTTGACTAGTGAACAAGATTAGAAATACCTTCTTTCTTTGGTTAGTTATTTTGCAGTATTAAAATCATGACTGCTCAGTCTTTCTCACTTGTTTTCATTTAGAAGAAGAGTTTTATTTTTCTTTACTCAAGAAATTATGAAAATTAAAGGACACATCTGTCTTAATGTTCTGGGCATAATGTGTTGGGAAGAGAATGTCCTACACTGAGGCTCAGTAAGAGCCAAATTTTGTGCATACTAAGCAGTACTTGTTCACATATATTAACTTAGTGTTTTCCAAAGCTGTTGTGACTTACTATGAACAAGCAATCAAACAGGAAGTCTTAAAGAGGGGAGACTGACAGTTGCCATTTATGCCTTCAAAAGGAAAAATATTTTGCTCCTTGCTTTTGTTTTAGTAGCTCTTAAATAGGTCCACTAGGTGGTGCTTGAAATACAGGGGCAACTGGAAATCATTGTGACTAAGAAATATTAAATTATAGTTCCTTAGTCTACAATCCAACAGGAATATTCTTGGCAAGAGGAATAAGATTGCTATCCAAATGCTTGGGCTCCTCCTTTTGCAGAACTGAATTTTCTGTTTCAGAGGTAGAACTAGATGTTCACCATTATGGAGATGTACTGCTCTCAGTTATAAATTTCAGTGGCTCTTCACCTTTGACACCTTCAGAATAGATTGTTTTCCATTAGTATTTTTGGCATTTGAATAAAAAGTTTATGTCCAGACTCAAAGTGATTTGGATAAGTAGTTCTTTAAATACATTAAATAAAGACAAATCTTGGCATTGCCTGAGTGCTTTATCACTCAGAAGAGAAGTTTAACTTCCAGTAAGGAATGCAGAAAGACTGTTGTGGTGTTACAGCCCACAGCCAGGGGAAGGGGCAGGAAGGCCCCTATGGCCAGTTATGCAGGTATGAATTATGGATACTATTCCAATTTCCTCATGGAGACCAAGGCTTGTTTTCTCAAGTTATTCTTTAACCATGTGCTCTGCAATCACTCATCCTTATGTAAACCAGCTCCTTTGGAGCTGTAGAAGTAGTACAGCTGCCCCAGACTTCTTAGTCTAGGCTGTGCACCAGTCAGTTGCCCAATAATTCTCCTACCTTGCAATCTGACAATAAAAGCTTCTGGAGAAATTATTTGTTCCTAACACTGCGTGTCTGTTAAAGAGGGTGTTAGTCCCGTCAAACTGCTGTCCAGTGCCCCAGTGAGAACTCTGAAGTCCCTCCAGTTTTCAGGAGAAGCTGTGACACCTGTAGCCTTCAGGCCACTCCAGTTGCCTCTCCTTCTGCCTTGAAGGTGAAATTCTGGTGATCCAGACCTCCCTTCGCATGTGGTTTCGAAGGAAGTGCCTTTCAAAAGGCATTTCTCTATTTCTTGCAGACTCCAGGAGAACAAACTCCTTTAATTCATATGGTAAGGGGAGGATATAGATGGAGGAGAGGGAGGAAACACACTGAACTTGTGCCTGTCCTTTTTCTTTGCCTATGCACCTCAGGCAGGTGTCTGAGGACACTCACAGCACCTGTTCAAATCTTGTCCAAGGAGTAGACTGGCAAAGGTGAGACCATGAGAGCGATCTGATTGATGGGGCTGGGAGGGCTTCAGGTCTGAGGTGAGGGTGCTGAAGAGCTGAAGTGGGGGAGCCCAGTGGGAAAATCAAGGTAAGACTGAGGGTGGGGCAGGAATTGGAGGTGCTGCACTAGGAGTTATTGATGATTAGGAAAATCAAATTAACCACAGCTACTATAGTTTAAGAGACATGGGACAAATTTAGTTAGCCAAGCTTCTGTTATTCATAGAAAAATGTTTAAAATTACTTTATGAAGGAAAAGCAAGTGTGAATTGCCAGTGGAAGAGACAGGCTGTTATTAAAGTCTCTAAAGGGTGCACAAGTGAACCTGGAGAATTCAGACCTAATTACTGCCAAGTGCACTGCAGTGAGATTTCATCTGTCATTTAGGTGTAGCAAAGTCTGATTTGCTCATGGCGAAAGCACAAAGGCCCTTTTCACTACAAGGGTTGGAAGCAGAGTAAGGTGTACAAACTAGGAGGATGTACATGAGAAGCTAACCTTTCACCTTTATATGTCCACATCATATTAATCAAATAATCAGTATTTTTCATGTTTAAAATGTAGTCTATGAAGAAACAGCCTAAGGATATTGATCTTAAAGAAAGTTAAGGATTTGGGTCACTGGAAAGCTATAGAGAAGAAATTAATCAGAAACTTAGCATTTTGTGGAAAGATAATGTACAGGACATGAAAAAATAGGCTTAATTATCTGCATTGCATTTTGGAATAAGAGGATATCGATAAACTGAAATATGCAAATTAGAAAATGTTAGTGTAACCCTTAATTATTATCAAGTTGATTGTTCAAAAGCTTCCTTCTTCTCATTTTGTTTGTTATTGCAGATCTGAAATAGATATACAAGTTTTATAAAGACACTATTTTCTTTCTTCAGTTTGTTGTTGCTGCTGAAGTTTAGCAGCAGTTTTAGTTTTGTACCTGAGTGCCTTCTTTTCTCAATATGCCAAACTGCCAAATCAAAGTCTTTCTTTTAAACCAGAAGTCACATTTGGGTGGATCAGGTTGTAGATTTTATTCTTTATTTAGCTTATTTATTCACTAAGTTTGTGGTGAGTTTTAACAACTCAGTTCTTATTTTACCACTTCTGATTCATTTTCTTGTGAGGGGGCTGATAAAGTCTTTGTTCATGGCAACATGAGTCTGCTGCATAGTCAGGTAGTTTGTCATCTCAGCAGAGAGCCAAAAAAGAAGCCCTTGGCTCTGAGAGTCCTCAAAGTAAGGAGGGAGCTACTCCCTGGGCCAGTCTCAGGGTAGACCCTCTTCAAATGAAGATGCAGAAGGAGCATACTCTGATGTCTCTGCTTTAACATTGCACTTACTGTTATGACCTGTAATGTTATTTGAAGGGAAAGCATTCAAGTTCAAGAGCTGAAAATAGATCACTTTGGTAAGACCTCAGGTAGGAACAGGAAAGAGTTAGTTTCTGTTTCATCGACGTGACGTTATCTAAATTTTCACTTTTTTAAACAACTGACTTAGTCATAATTTCTTGTAAAAAGAACTAAAAGCAATTAACTAAGTTTAAGGATCAACATAAGACTATATAGATATTTTAGTATTTAATGCTAAGGTAGGAAAAATGATGTTTTCTTCAGTTAGTTTGTAAATTTTCTAATGCACACTAACTGGAAATTTGTTCAGGTAAAGTAAGAATTTTTTTCCCCCTGCCATGTTCCAAAACTGCTGTTAGTATTAAACCAGGTCACATTCATTTTCGGAGTAAATCCACATAACTGAGTGGTGTTGGTGTTTTAGAAACACTTTCTGGGGTGATCTATAAGACTGAAAATCGTAAGTTTACAAAGAAGTCAGTCTGAAGACACAACTGCAGAAATACATGTTGATCGAAAGCCAGGCCACACAGCCTTTGCAAAAGGAGGGGAGAAAGTGCTTTGTTTAGCTTTTTAAAAGCTAGAGAAATAGCAAGTAAAGAAAGCATACTTTCTGTACTTTTTCACCAGGCTCTCTCACAGAATGAAGATGATTAAAGAGGATGAATAATCACGGTGTTTGCAATGAATTAAACATTGTATATGTAAGGAAAACAAACAAACAAGCAAACAAAAAGCTGGAGTGAATGACTGTTTCTCCAGATAAAAGGAGCTTAGTAACAGGCCACACTAAATATGTTCATTGAGACCATATTGCTTTTGTTTGGAAGCAAAACTTTTTATCCACTAAGTCTAAAAATAGGTTAATATGAGATGGAAGTAACTGTTAGAAATCAAAGATGAGATACCTTACTGCATTGCACAGGACAGGGATGACTAATAACAATTCTGAGATAGACTACAGTATGTGATCTCTTTTGTGCTTGTATTGCCATCAGATATATATCAAACACCATTTATCTTTATGCAATTGGTCATGCTTTTTTAGGGTTATCACATCCAATTCTCACTTCCAAACCATTTTTCTGGCAACTAATATACTTGTATGGCTTCCAGGCTTCCTCTGATGGATGATTAGCCAACAGCCTCAGCCTCACAGCCTAAGCCTTCTCTGCCTCCTCTTTGCTGCTGTGGCAGATGTCATTTCTCTGCCTGTCATTTTGGCTATAGCTGAACATCTGGCTCCTCAGTGTCTTCATCCCTAGATCATACCTCTTTTTTTTTAATAATTCACTCTGTATATTGTGTCCAGGATAGAATTCTCTATGTCTACTCCTAAATTGAATTTCTCATTCACATTCTGGTTGTCTCGTTTATTGAGTCCTTGTTCTGGTTTTGTCAAATTCAGTCTTGCCCTGCTCACACCCTCCCACATGGCTGGTGTAAAGATTGTTTTTTTGTGCACATCTGAAAGTGTTAGCTCTCTGTGTGTTTGTGTATACTCCAATTCATCTGCCACATCAAATCTAAGTGCTTACCCTCAAATCAAAGCACTTTTTACTGTGGCCATTTAACTATGGCATAAGCTTTTCTTTAGCAGTGAATTAGAAATAGGTGTAGGCCAGCTTCTGCCTCACTGTTGGGAAAAGCTCTTCAAAAGGGGTCTGCTGCTTTCAGCCCCTTCTTGAAGGTCTTGTCTAGGCCATTTCAATGCTTCTCCAGAACTAGGCTGCAGGCAAGCAATAATTTAGGCTTCTTATTTTAACCAGTATGGTTCCATTGTTTTCTCATCCTCTGTCTAATTCTGTCTTTTTGTGTCTTTCTTTTATGGAGATATAGGCTGCCCAGGGCCAGAGGCCAACTCATTCTGCACCTGCACAGAACCTAAGACAACAGAGCAACATCAACCACAGTAGTAGTACCATCAATGCATATTATTCATCTTGCATGGTTTGTTTAGAATCACGGGTATCTTTTGGGGTTAACCACATCATGGAACTGCCTTTCAAGTCCTCCTGCGCTCATGCCTTTTAGTGAATTTCACTGATACAATACCAGGTTCCTCTGCCTGGAAGGCTGAAAGGACATCACAGGGAAGACTTATTTCGTTGCCTAGGGACAGGTCTGTCCTCTGGCTACCTTTATGCACAAAAAGAAAGGAGAATGTTAACAGAAGATATTGACAGAAGATAGAAATAGCTCATGTATGCTTCCTTCAATGGTGCTATGTTGAGATTATGAGTATGACTATTATCAGCAATGAAGAAAGCGTTCTTTTCTAGTTAAATTTACTGAAGAAAGTGGAGAAAATCAAGAATAAAAATACCTAATTCATTTATTAACTTATCTGGGTCAGTTAATACACAGTGATTGCCCACCTGGATTGAAGTTTGTATCTCACTGAAGGACTCAAATATTGTTTCACTTGGCAAGCAAGGGTCTAAGTAAACAGGATTTCCCTGAAGGGAGCAAGAAATTATGATGCAACGTGGTTATTGATTAGCTTTGGTTTTACTGTCAGGGAGATGGGCAAATAATACCCTAACGCTTAGAATTTAAATAGGTCAAACTATTTGCACTGCTTAGACTCTGCCCGACTTCTTTATAAGTTCCTAGAGATAAGCGTCTCAATAGACATAATTTTGAGAAGTTCTATATCCTCCTTTGATACTTTGTGCAAGTTTAAGCACTTTCAAAAATCAAGCCATTCATGTAGGTTTTGCAATAAAACTATGCAGAATCTTTTCTTTGCAGAAGATATTCTTCATTTAAACTCAAAGCTTTCACAGATCTACTTACCAATCTACTTGTACAGCAATCTGCCAATTTGGATTGAATTTTTGTCCTGAAATGTCCAATGTTGACGGTCTAGTCACCTCAAGTACAGTATGTAAATATCCATCTGACATTTTAAATTGAAATACAAATATTTTGACACAGAATGCTCTCATAGGTTTGGGGATTTGCAGTATAAAATGAAAGCATATTTTGTAATCTTGAAATGCAGTAAATGGATGATTGTCCTCTGGACAGATTTATTTACATTCATTATAAATAACTTGTTATTTGAAAAACATACAGAAAACTCCCTGTTCACAGTTTAAAGAAAAAGCATTTTCTAGCTAATTAGTCTTTCTTTTAAAAAGCAACTTTCCTGTGGAAAAAAAATTCTGAGATGAAGTACTGGTCCCACCGATGAAATCTGCTTTCCATTTGACTGGGAGAAATTAATTTTGATAGTGAGGCATACCAGTCTTAGTTTTACAATGCCCAGCAGACAAAGGTGTTACATCTCGACTTCACTGCTTCCTTTCATCTGCAATCCTTGCTGCAAATAGTTATCAGCCAGAATTTGCTCACAGGTCCTGACAGTGTCAGTGCACCTTATCTTCCACAACATATGGCTCTTTGCTGCACACCCTGCACATAGAAGTAATGCAAACCAAATGAAAGGCCTGCCTTGATTGTGCATTTGCAACATTTCGCTGGTGGCCTTCTCTGACTCACTATACGTTTTAACTGGCCACAGAAAATGGGACATTTCTTAATCAATATTTATTTTATTTATTTTTATCACTGTGAAAACTTGTACCAACATTGTTTCAATGTTGACTGTTTGTCAGCAATCTAAAGCTTTGTTTCCCCAATGACATTTTTACTAGGGTGTGAATTAGGACACCTGATGTTGTGACTGTACATTTTTCAAGGTTTTCAGGCATCATCATTGCTTTCATGTAAGATTTATAAAATGGTAGACCCTTCAAAATCAGTGCCAAAACTCCTATCATCTACTGTTTTAAATACAGCAAGTGGGGTTAAGGCTAATCAGTTGATACAGCAAATCCTATTAAAGTCATTTAGGTTAGATTTTAAGTGTTACTTAAGTTCCTAATTCTCCTTTAATCTGAGTTAAGATGAGGTGCATAAATAAATTTACCACTCTGGGTCTAGGAGCTTTTGAAAATCCCACCCTCCAACATACAGTCTACACTTTTGTGTATGATTTAATTTATTCTCAAGGAAATAAATGGGATCACATTGCCTGGCCCTCTGTCTGTCAGTCAGTCTCTGACCTCTCTCTCTCTCTCTCTCATAACTTTTGAACCCAAGAGCTAATGTTGACTACAGACAGAAAGGCAAAGGTCCAAAGGCATTAAAGTATAATGCTTGGAGAAAGGTGATCTGCAGCACGAGTTCCACTGCCCCCACCTCACTCCTATCCACACTGGCTCACGGGTCAGCCCGTGTGATGGTCACAGGCAGCACAGCACCACTGTCCCTGTCAGGCAGAGGATCTTCCTGGCTCCAGGAACAACCCACACAGAGAAGGCAGCAGGCCTCCACCATCTGCCAAGGAAGGTGAAGGAACTCAAAATGTTGGCCCACTGGAAACTAGGGCACATTGATTTCATCATCTAAAACCTGTCACTTCCTAACTTGCAATAGCCAACAATGGATAGTGGCTTCTCAACACAGCTTCTGGAAAAGCACTCTTGAAAACCACACATTTCCTCTGAAATTACATCAACAGATGTTATTTAAAAGTAGTTGTTCTCTGGACCTCCACAATTTTGCTGTCTTGCAAAGGGCAAAAAATATTGAGATGTCCCATTGACAGCAGCCTTACTGAAGAGCTGACATTGGTTCCTACCCTACAGAAAGTTCTCCAGTCTAGACTGACTCTATGGCATGCCACCAGCTGCAGACACATTATAATCCAATTTTAGTTCACACTGGATAGTATTTCTAATCTCCCAGGTTTATCTCACCATGATCCTAGGTGATCAGCAAAGAGGATGGGTACAATTCCAGGAAGAATGGAAATCTATCCACAGCCTGTGTTCCAACATGACGTCTCACATTTGGGCTCTTTTGTAAATAAGATATTGATGCCCAGGCCTGTGAAGCTTTATGCCATCAAGGCTTTTACATGCTAATAAAAGTACATTAGGAAATTCAGTGGAGATGATTGGCCTTCAGCTGGAAACAGAGAGGATAGGGTTAAATTAAATTAAGTTGTCAATGACTCATATTAAAGTTTTCTATGTGTTAAGACAATACAAACTGGAGGCAGCATAGACCCATTTTAAATTCAGTATGTGAAAGGAAAATTATGATAACAGAGTAGGAGGAAGAGATGAGAGTTAAGGAACCTACACAAGTCTTTGCTGTCCTTATATACAGTGTGATGTGTGTGCTCACAGCCATGTGACAGGGCTGGGTCTACTGAGTCCTTACTGCTTTCAGAACATGCTCAGGCTTCAAGGTGATGTCCATAAACCTGGCAGTGAATAAGCGTCACTTCTGCAAGCAGTTTGGTGCAATGATTTGTACTCTTGCTACAGCAAGACAGCAGGATTAAAGTCTTCATAATTCAGTCAGTCCTTGAGTGACCTTGCCAGTTCCTGGCTTTGAATGTTTTTCATTATCTCATCACCCACCAAGGATTGCAGTGTCTTACAGAGCAAAGTATGTTGAATTTAGGTAGAAGCTTGGGCTGTGCTTACATGTTTTTTAAAAATTATTTGTACACCAAGATGGTTTTGCAAATAGCCTATTGTGGTGTAAAATGAAAGACAAGTTCTCTGCCATGTACCTACCACCAACTGTCTGCTGAGATTGCTAAATTATATTATAGAGTAAGACCTTCCAAAGCTGTTACAAAGTCACTGAGTCACCAACCAACCTTGCTATACAGTATGTTGTAAGCTTTGGGTCCAGTACAATAGAAAAAGGGTTGACACAGTTTCAAGCACTGCTATCAGCACCTGTCAGGAGACAGACAACAGGAGGATGGATCATGGAGAAATTCAGAAAAAAATCAGGAGGTATACACTGCAACCAGATCTGCTACACTTTAGGATTTCAGTGAAGGGCTGATATCTATGCTGAAGTATTCCTACAGAATGGATTTTGAGAAGGGTGACAACAATTTACACTCCTTTTTACTGTACAAAATGGTCACCCCCTTCAGATACAGTCATGAGCACTCAATCCAATTTTGATAGCTTGAAAGATTTCTTTAAAAATAATATTTCAGTTCCAAAGTATTTTACATTAACAGATTGCTGTGACAAGCTTGGAGTCCTACTGAAATGACTGACTACTGTAGATTTCACTGGAAGTTTGCATTGGTACAGGAGTTTGCTTGTACAAGAGTATTGGTTTGGAGGGATTTTGGATTTTTTTTACCTGTACATAATAAATACCAGAGTGATAGATAATATTTTTTGTTTCATGTGCATGGAATGTCATGTCTCTCTAGTTAATAAATGTTATTGTAATTCATACCAAACACCTGTTCACCCTGAAATATGTGATAATCTTGAAGAATTAATACTTGTATTCTATTGGTAGTGTAGGGTTACTTTGCTTTAGCTGGTGTGCAACAATCTTTGACTAGATAGGCAGGAGGAAAGAGCAAGCTGTATGGCACCATAAATCAATTCTCCCAATAATTGCCTTGATTTCCTGACTCACAAGTCTACATTTAAATGCATAAACATGTGAATTCTTAGTAAAAAAAATAAAGACCCGAAAATTAAACGTTCTATGATGTTCCACGTTCTCTGCACAAGTTTAAGCAAGTTAACTAGAAATTAATTCCAGCCACTGATGACTGCAAGAGGTTAGCATCTCTGTAAATTAACTGTTCAGCATTTATGCAAGTTAAACTCTTAATCTTGATCCTAATGAAACTTGCATATTAATGTTAAATGCATGTGCATGAAAGACAAGGTCTTTCTATTCATCCGTATCATTCACAGAAAAAACATACAACTACTGCAGGGTTGAAACTCAAAAACCTTTTACAGTTTTTATAGAATCTTGTAAAAGAAAGAAGCACAAGTGCATGTGTATGTTACAGTCAATCTAAGTTGCCTGCACACCTCTTGAGCACTTGTCACAGACCTGTTAAAGTATTATCTGGGTTTTACTCAGATGTAAATATTCTCTTGAAGGACTGCAAATTCCAGCTATCTGTTAAAAGTCTGTTTGTCACAAGACTATGCCAAAAGGAAACATCAAGGAGCTGCTGTCACAATTTCAAGTTGTTTTTATAAGAGTAATCATCCTGGTCCAAGGACACAAACAAGACAAAGTTTACAAACAGGCATAATTTATTTAGACAGAGCTTTCAGACACTTGACCTCTTTTCCAGATGTAACTAAACAAAACAAAAACTTTACTTACAAGCTTCAGTTTGTAACACGTCTTAATTGCTCTGATGAAGGGCAAAGTTCTGAAGGAAGCCTTGATGATATCACATCTTCATTGTCAGAGAGAGGAGCTCTCATTGGTCTTACAAATACAGCCTCATTTGCAGAATTTTTAACAAAACCCTCAAATTTACAGATATTTTTGTAACTCAGTCCCGAGGGAAATCGCTGAAGCTGCTTGTATAACTAACTTTGTTCAAATATGAAGCCAAAATCACAATATGAGTTTTATAGAAAAGTTAGTTAGAAGCTATGAGATGCTCAGCTGATCAGTCTAATGAAAAGTATCTGTATTTTCCTGCCCTTTTTGTTTTCACAGATGAAGCACCAAGTTGGAAGAATTCTGAGATGGCAAAAGTAAATGCTCAAAAATTATCAAGTGGTGTTTAAAATCACTACATGCACTTTCTGTGGTATCGCTTTGTTTGTCCTACCGCCCATGGTTGGGTTACACATTTGCATACAAATCTTTCCCATGGAAGCTCTGTCCAGAAACAAAAGGAGTGGTTTTCTAAACGTGTTGTTAGTGTCCCCTCCACATTCTGTTCTCTCTGCTTCTTGCTGTATTTCCACCTTGCTCTTTCTTCTTGGTCCACATGGTCCACAGGGTAAGTCCACTCTTCCTCACACCTCCTTGACCAGCTGTCCACATCTAAATACTCCTGACTGCACACCCATTGTCCAGTTTTTAAACTTTCCTTCAATACTTTCTCTCTGTAAGCTTGTATTCCCTATTCAGGCCCTTGAGTTGTTTGGTTTTTCTGGTTTTGTTTGTTTGGGGTTTTTTGTTACCAAAAAACCCTCCTCCTACTCTTTACCTATCTGCATTTAGCTAGGCAGATTTTTTTTTAATTTTTTTTTTTTTTTTTTTACATTTTTAAAACTGAGGGGGATACCTGTAGATATTTAAACAGTATATAAGAGTCTGGTCAAGAAGTAAGTATTAACTGTAGGAAGTCAGAAAAGGGGAAAATAATCTGGAACAAAGTTCTGTAAACATTTTTACTAGGCCTCAGTATGCCTTATTAATTATATGTTAAATTAAATAAGGCTTTTAGCCTAAGTAGGCCAGACAGATCTCCAAGGAAACCTAATACAAGGAAAATACTATACTAAAAATACTAATAATAGCAATGAACTCTTTGCATTTCATGATGAAACTCACTGCTGGGCAGCAAAGTTGGACTGAGATTGAATTCAATTTCACCACCTTTTCTTCTGGGAGAGTGAATATATTTTCGTTACTGCGTATCCATGTTGAGGATGAGGCGCTCCAGGGCAGTTTTGCACCAGCAGTGATCCCCACTTTACCTTTCATTCCCCAGCTGCAATGAAATTGCAGCTTTTTGCGATTTAGTATCTAAAGATGGATTATTTTCCCCAAAAGGGGAGGCCACCACCCTTAGCCCGTCCCAGGGGTTCGGGATGACCCTCCTGCCCTGGGCACCGCGGGTACCAGCGTCGGGGGTCCCCCTGCCCGATGGGGCCGCCCCTCGCCCTCCGGAGGGAGCAGGTACAGCTCACTTTTGGGGCTGGAAGCGAAAAACAGGAGATGGACTTAAAGCGTCAAATTCTAAAAGCCGGTCAAGTCCATAGAAGAGAAAGAAACAACCCCAGGAGAGGCAGGGCCGAGGTCGCGGCACACCTGCCTGCTCTCTTGCCCGGGGCCGGGAGGGCGCTCAGGGGTTAAGGCGAGCCGGGGGCGGGGGCAGCCGGGCCGGCCCCGCCGGGCCGCGGCTCTCAATGGGAGCGGCGGAGCTGAGCGGAGCTCGGCCGTGCCGCGGGGATGTCGCAGGGTCCGCCGGGCGCGGGGCAGCTCAATGACCTGCCCGACCACTCTCCGCTGGTGCGCGGTGCCGTGTCCGAGCTGCGGCGGCGGGCGGAGGCAGAGCCCGGCCAGCGCTGGCCGCAGCCCCTCTCCGATGCCTTCCTGGTGCGCTTCCTGCGCGCCCGAGACTTCCACCTGGACCTGGCCTGGAGGGTGAGGAGCAGGGGCAGGGGGGGTGGCGGCGGCAGATCCCGGTGTCCAGGGAGCTCCCGGCCCGGCCCGGGGCAGCCGCGCTGCGGGGACGGGCTGTGGGGTGCCCCGGTGCCCTGCGCTGCCGGGGTCGGGCGAGGCCGAGCCGGGAGTTCCAGGGTGTAACTAGTGGCTTGTCACGCGTGTCTTCGGCGTGGCACCGAATCGATGTGCGCTGTCGGGCTGGCTCAGCGGGGTATCGGTGTGGTAACCTAAAGACTGTGTGTGGTAAGCGTGGTACAGTCACTCGCCTCTACACTAAGTGTGATAAGGTCACAGCTCCGATTAGGAAACAGTATCCTTCAAAAGACACCCTTGTGATGGTTATCGGGCTCAGGTTACTAGTAGTCGTACTAGTTTCACTATAGACTTATAATTACTCTAAAACTATGCGTGGAAACTTCTTTTTGCTAGGAGTTTAGTCATTTACAGCACTCCTTGCAGGCTTTGGTAACTCGTGGTACTTTCCGGGCTCTTTGTATGCCCGGGCTCTTTTTGCCACAGAGCACGCATATTTTTAATATCCAAAGGCACACATAGATTGTTATCAGTTTGTTTGGGGTTTCTTTGGGTTTGTTTGTTTGTTTGGCTGGGTTTTTTTAATGAAAGATTGACAGCCATTAAACCTTTGGAACAGAAAGTGTTTCCAAATCCTCCCAGGGCAAAAGCATTGATTCACATGTGCCAACTGAAAGCTGTGTTTCCATGGAATTTTATGTTGATTACGCAGTATTGCCCAACAGACATCACCTATTAGTTTCTGACTTCTCTGAACTGTAGATTTTCCATGTTTACTCACCATAAGACAAAATTGATTGCATGCAGATATATTGCAGGATCAAAGTAGCTAAAAATGAAACTGAGAAATTTAATTAGTCCCTTAATCATAAATAGCTTTAAAAATGGTATTTTTGTTCTTTTCATTTGACTCATGAAATTTGCATCATAGCTTTAAGATTTTCCTCCACAGTAAGGAACCAAGAACCAGAACCAAGGAGTCAAATCAGACTCCTTTGGGTTTTATGTATCTTACTTTTCCATGAAGTTTGTGAGATTGTTTTTATCAAAGCTGTGCACTAACAATTGTAGTACCATGCCTTTCTTTTAATTTTCCCAACAAAAGCCGTTTTATTTTCCTGTGTTCCTTGGTTCCAAAATGCAGGGTTTAATGAGGACACATGGACTCCTGAATATCCACTCCCAACTGCATTGCAATTAGATGTTACTGGTAATCCTATAGACAGGACAGTGGCACTTCTGAATTTTGGCCACTTTGATGGGATTGTGAGGTGTGTTGTAGGTAGGACTAATCTTTGGGAGTGTGGAATCTAGACTAGGTTTAGAGATGGGAGTCTGTGAAGTAGCAAATTTCCTATGCTCCTCTTGAGAATCAGCCCTGTACACTGGGGACCTGCTTTGAAAAACTTGTCTTTTTAAAACCTCTTTAGATTTTCTGGGTCTCCACAGGCTGTTAAGTTTCCGAATTTCAGACCTTCCTTTGAATTAAGATATTCTGATGTTCGAAACCAAATTGTGTTTAATGTTTCTGTCTAGAATTTCAGTTCTCCAAGTGCTGTAGCCACTTGCACTTAATCTTCTACATTGCAGCTGACACCATTTTCTAGAATATCTCTCTTACAGTCTGGGAAGAATAAC